>JAOVYX010018230.1:0-20550 GCA_035668315.1 Drosera spatulata | reverse complement strand
CATAAAAACATAAAGGTCAAACATCCTTTCAAAGAAAATAAAAACTACAACACCTTGGAATAGCCAACCTCCCCTAAACTAATCTAAAGTACAGTCTAAATAAGAGTACAGACTCCTAAACAGACTGACTAAAGAATACATCACATAGGTGGAGGTGGTGGTAATCTGTCATCTAAGTACTGAAAGATCTGACTCGTAAAATCTGTCATCTAAGTATTGAAAGATTTGGCTCTGGAAATCTGTCAACTGGGAACGTATTGAGGAAATTTGGGTTGTTTCTCAACTCCACCTTAGCTAACAGGTATTCAATCATAAAGGATTGAAATCTTGTATATGGTATCCACAAATATAGGTCCTTACTTGTTAGTTTTGGGCACCCACACTAAAATAATTTTCTTGTATGGGGTCCAACATTCAAATGATTGTGACCAGGTTTGCCACAATTATTGCAATAGATCCTTGGTCTTATTGCTCTAGGCGATCTGCTAATGTGTCTTCACCCCTTCTGCTACATTTTTCATGTGCAGCCAGGCTTCAGATGTGATTTTTTCAATGAAGTATTGGAAGTATTATTCCACACTGAGTAATTTAGTGCATACTGGGGTCTGTATGGCCTCTTGTTGGCTTCAATCTTATGATTACAGGCCATGTGCACATTGTGGTGTTTTGCACCAGTTCGTGCTAGTACTTTGCTCAAAGATTTAACCATTTGGGTTTGAGCAGTAGAGGCCTTAATCCTCTGCTCTTCTTGTTCAGTAGAGGCTTTACCCTTCTGCAAGACTTTTGCAGAGGTTTGCATTACCTCTTTCTGACTGGTTGTGGCATTATCATTCATTTTTAGAGTGAAGGGTCATTTAATCAGTCCTTATAGCCTAATCCTGACCTATCATGTGAGGATTTACCCATGTTTAGCATCTTTTGCAAGTTCAGGGTCTTTCAATTCCATGCTTGTAACTCAGCATTTCTATTTTTTAGAGTTTCCACTACTGCATTGAGAAGCTTTACCTTTTCATCTGATTTCTTCAACTCATTTTGAGCCACTACTAGGTCACTTGTTATACAGTCAATCTCTTCATATACCAGATTGTAATTCTCTCCAAGATTTGCAATCAGTTCGAGATTCTCCTTATGTTCCCTTTCAAGGAAAATAAAGCTACCAGAGGTTTTTTGAAGCGCCTCCTTTAATTCCTCTAGAGTAGCATCTGAGTTAGAGAGATCGAATACCTGTTGTTTTTCTTCATTCCTTGCCATGAGACAGAGCTGAGCATTTGAGATTGTCTCTTCATCATCTGAGTCTGTCTCACTCCAGGTTTTAGTAGCATAGGCCTTGTTCTTTTCTTTCCTTCCAGAATTCCCTTTGCTATATTCCCTTTTGTTCCTCTATGCAGACGATTCCTGTGCTAGTTGTCTGCATTGTGCAGCAAAGTGCCCAGCCTTTCCACAGTTGTAGCAGACCTCCTTCTCTGCTTCTTTGACCTTACTTGAGAAGTTTTTCTTGAGATTTTTCTTCTTGAATAGTTTTCTGAACTTCTTGTCCATCAATGCAAGTTCTTCTGATATTGTCTGTTCACTTGTAGATGAGGTGTCACTGGTTTCTTCTTCTATCACGGATCTCAGAATTTTTTCTTGAGCTTTGGAAGCCAGAGTTTTCTTCCTACCCATATTGATTTGTCTTTTCTACTCAACTTCCAAATTGTAGGTATGCAGCACACCATATAACTGTGCAAAGGACATCTTAGTAAGTTCCCTGGACTCCTTTATTGTTTTAGTTTTTGTTCCCCAGATCTCATAAAGTGATCTCATAAACTTCAGGTTGACTTCCTTATTGTCAAAAGTCTTCCCTAAAGTTTTAACATTGATGATGAGGACATGAATCTCTCATAGAAGCTGATTAAATTTTCATCAGATCTCATTGAGACCCAATCGTATTGGTGCATTAGGACATCCTTCTTGTTTTCTCTGATTTCATTTATTCCTTCATTCCTTACCAGTAGAGTATCCCATGCTTCCTTTGCAGTGGTAGTATGAACCACTATCTCAAACATATCATCGTCAAGAGATTTGAATATTTGATTTCTTTCCCTTCTTTCCACCAGCACGAAGTTCCAGTCCTCTTTTGTCCAAAGGGATTTGGGTTTGTCCACTTCCTTGGATACATCAACTGGATCTGATATCTTTGGAATATATGGCCCATCTGTGATCACATCATGAATTCTTTCATCAATTTAATCTAGATGCGCAAGTATCCTCAGCTTTCGGTGATTGAATTTGAATCCAGATGTGCAAGCATTCTTACCTTTCAGTGATTGAACTTGTAGAATGAGCATGCTGGTGTCTCTCCACTATTGGGACATTTGGGTAGCTTTGGAGGAGCCATGTTTTCTTGACAAAATAAAATCTTAGTAACTTCTTTACTGAAATTAATCAAAAGAAATGACCTTTTCTTTCCAAAACTGTTAGGTCTGTAAAGTCAGACTCTGATACCAATTATAAGGTTCACAGGTACAACCTAGAGGGGGGCGGTGGATAGGTTGTTTTAAACTTTTTCAGTGTAATACAGTGGATGTAGATACACTGATGATTTTTGCAGACTACCGAGGATGTCTGCAGCAGAGACTTGTACTTTGAGAATTCGTCTCTGTTTGCTGTTGTAATTGATTTCTAACAGTTCCAAGGATACAAAGTAATGAAAAGCAAGTAAAGAACACAGGGTTTATACTGGTGCAAACATTCGTTATCAGCTGATAAACGAGAGATTAGTATAGTCTTCCCTTGGTGACCAGTGTAGTCAACCCAAGAGGTGAGTTCACTATCTTCTTGTTTATGACTTACAAGACAACCCGTTTACAAGCTATCTAACTTGTCAAAGGTGAAAAACCTAGACCCTTTGCACAGATCCTTTGCTGGATTCTACTGTAGCTTCTGTTCTTCAATGCAGACTAGTGAACTCCTTTCTTTCTGCTTGTTCTTCAATTCAGCTCACTTGAATAGTTAGAATTCAGATTTGTTTTTGCACACTTTGTATGTTCAGTTCTTCATCCAATAGCATTGTTCCTTGAGCTCTTTGATCCCCTTTTATAAGCTGAGGAATGAACCCGT
Organism: Drosera spatulata; assembly: GCA_035668315.1. NCBI lineage: Eukaryota > Viridiplantae > Streptophyta > Magnoliopsida > Caryophyllales > Droseraceae > Drosera > Drosera spatulata. Next base: position 17,451 of record JAOVYX010018230.1, on the reverse strand, counting down.
GATTGTACCAGGTCTGATGTTGACAGCTTGTCACATGTGACTCTTTCAGCGATGTTGACAAATGACATTTTTTTTTATCCTCGTACTGTCACTCCATATCTCAAATCTTCGATTTGATCAATCCTCTGACTTCTGCCCCAACCTTAGCAACCATCTGTAACGTCCAGACATTTCTGACCTTTTCATAAGAACCCACGTGGCATTACTGCTGTTGGGTTTAACGTCTTAACTAGGCAAAAACTATACTTCTTGGCTTAATCATAAGAATCAAGATAAGTTCACTTATATATCATTAGTTTAAAATTTTTTGATGCACTCAATCATAACCCAGAATATCACCTTTGCAGCCGAATTTAAATCTCTTTCTAAGATCAGAATATCTTTCACAGATAAGTTACATCTAGCATCAAATCTTGGATCTCACTTCTCTTCCAAGACTTACTCCTGTAACAAAGAGAAGAATAAAGACACAGAAAATAGTAACGATGACTTATAGGAGCTCAATAACATATCGTCCCCCTTACTAGGGGTTACACGAGAGAAGAATGTAAGAAAACAAAACAGGAATGATCACTTGGATTCTTTGATCCAGCACTCTCGAATTATCATGCCAATCTGGCGTTCAAAATTATTATCACAAGCATACCAGTGATTCACTCTATTCACATAAGCACATGTAACATCACGTAACAACGCTTGAAACCACACATTAATTGGCATTCCAGATATTATCAACGTCATTTACTATTGTCATACCCTTTATGGTATGGCAGTCAAGACCTCCATATCAAACAAACTGAGACAATGGCACTGTGGAACGACAGATCCCAAGTCCAAGTCTCATGCACTACTGTACTCAGCAGTTCACTCAAGACTTTGTTATACTCACCGTCATATCAATCATACAGAGACGACAGACAATAAATACCCTCAATGTTATAATTGTATTCTCGGTGAGACTTTTTCAATTTCATAAATAAGCTCTCTTTATCTTTAGGAAAAGGGACATCCGCGAAAGGGGATCAGCCAAACTGAAGCTTAGGGTCTCCTGTAGTGAGACACCCTCATACCAAAACGATCTCGTCGATGAAAGAATGTCACGTTTCATCGACACGTTTAAATCGATTCATTTTCGTATTCTATCTAACATGATCCTTCGACACGTTTAAATCTATAACTTCTCGTATACATCTCCAAAAATTATTTCCTATAATTCTACATAAAGTAGACTTCATAATCTTTCCATTGAATCAAAGTTCTATTATGAAACCTTAACAATAATAACAGTTTATTCTTTCAATTTTATATTTTTCTGCTAAAACAGACAATTTGACCTTTCTTCACTAATCAACTCATAACTCCTTACATACAACTCTAAATCTGAATTTTTACACTGTTATGGAAAATAGATTTCAAGGGCTTTCCATTGATATAAGGTTCGTTTTCTAACTCATTTTGTGTAATTCCAAATCAAGTCACAAAATGATCCCTGCAAACAGTTTTTACAGATTAATATATCCGTATATTTTGATTTATATCTTTAGATTCACAACTTCAAATCATGATCTATTAATTTTATCAAAAACTAAACATGTGAGGCTTCGACATACATTAAAATCCAAATTCATCTCAAAGGCTATGATTTTATACGAAATTTCTAATCTTCGTATAATTGTCACGAACCTCATCTTCACTTATCAAGTTTAATAATTATGACAATAAACTCTAACGGATGACGACTTGATCACGCGAACTGTTTGATGATGAGGCCAAGCTTTGATGATGGAGAGAGGTTTGATGCGGATGATGAAAAAATAGTTAAGGTAGTGGAATTAAAGAGAGTGGAAAAGGTGAAGTGGTGAGTGGGAAGGTGTAATGAGGTGAGAGAAGTGGAGTTGGGGGTAGAATTTTTAAAATCAAAAGGATGATAAGTCCTTCATATTTGTGTGTTAGGGTTTAATTTTATTCGTAATTATCATATTTTTATTGTAATATTTACAAACGAATTTTAAAATCCCGTCAAATAAATTTCGATTTTCAATAATATACTGTTTTTGTTAATAATTGAGAAAGTAAATTATTCTTAAATTTCGGGTCTTGATATAACGACTAACAGAATCTATAATAATTATTCTTGATTTAATATGGTGGGAAAATCTCAAGCTCGTTCATCAATAAAGATCTATTTTGTTGTGAAAAACTCTATTAATATTGAAGTTAGGAAAATCAATACAATCAAATATATAAATTTTGAACTACTGTATTCATTATCAATTGATTTTGAGTTAAAATATAGAGATTTAATATAATTAAACTAGTTAAAAATTTTCGTATAACATGTTCTCCAAGTCAATGTCCTGTAATGAGATCATTTAAAAGCTACTCCCTCCGTCTAACTTAATTGAAACTGTTTGATTTGCAATAGAGATTTATGTGCGTTGAATTTTTGTGGGATTTTATAAAGAATGATAATTTTATAGTGATAAGAAGATTAACTGTAACAGTTGTGAAAGGGGGTAGCGGATATACTATAGCAGGACATAATTGCTATTGTATTTTTTAGATTAAATGTTGGTCAAAAATAGAAAGAATGCAAGTAAATTGGGACAGCTTAATAAAAAAATATTGTATGTATATTGAGACGGAGAGAGTATTTGAAAGCCGTTTCTCTGTTATTTCTACAGAGATAAAACTATGTATATTTTGTTCTCTTCAAACTTTTATCTATAATGATGAAAAATATTAAGTTGATGATGAGATTATTTAGTTGCTTGACCTAGTAAAATCATCTTTGCATTTTGATACCTATAAGAGTCAATCCAGCAATATGATACCAGGGACAAATTGTACTCGCAGACTTTTGTCACTAGAGCTGCAGTGACCTTGAACAGCAGCAGGCAACTATCGATCAGGAAGTTGCAAGTTACAACACTATTAAATCACAAAACCCGGTTGCATACAATTAATTGCACGGTTAAGCAATATTAGGAACATGTACCATACAGCTTGGGAACAAGACATTACCAACAGATGCATTTGCTATAGTTCGTGGCCGGAATCCAGAAACCCCCACACTTTGCCTCGAATCTTCGTACAAAGACCAAGTCAACAGGTCAACACGCCAAAATATTCAATCCCAACCACAATTTTAACACGTCAAACAAACGCCACTCACCCACCCAAAACTCCCCTTTCTCCGCACCAAACAACACACACGACTTCCCCTTCAATCAACGGCGCCGATGCTCCCATTCCTCCAAGCAACGATCACTGCCGTCGGCACCTTCCTTCTCGTCTCCCTCCTCTTCCTCCTCCTCCTGTTCCTCCTCCGTCGCCACCGCCACCGCTTCCACCACACTGTCCCTACTCCTCCTCCGATGTCGGCTGACTCCGTGGCCGAGTCAGCCTCGTTCGATCCGATCCTGCGTCGAGTCTCGATGCAGGAACTCGTCCGCGCGACGAACAACTTCGACCCGAGCTTTGTCATCGGGGACGGCAGCTTCGGGCTCGTGTACAGAGCGGAGCTCGTTTCTTCGGCTTCGTATTCTGCATCGGTGGTGGCATTGAAGAAGCTGGACCCGAACGCGTTCCAGGGTCAGAGGGAGTTCAGGGCCGAGATGGAGACCCTCGGGAAACTTCGTCATAGAAATTTGGCGCGGATCCTGGGGTACTGTGTCTCGGGTGCGGATCGTGTGCTGATATACGAGTATATCGAGAAGGGATCGCTCGATCAGTGGCTCCACGACGATGACGGCGATGGACATAGTGGTGTCGAGGGAAGCCCTAGTCGTTTGGATTGGAACACGAGGGTGAGGATCGTGAAGGGGGTCGCCGAGGGGCTGGCGTTCCTCCACGGGCTCGACAGCCCGATTGTTCACAGAGATATCAAGGCCAGCAACGTGTTATTAGACGCGGGGTTCGAGGCTCGTATAGCGGATTTTGGGCTTGCCAGGTGGATAGAGGGATCGCATTCCCACGTCTCGACTCAGGTGGCGGGGACGATGGGCTACATGCCCCCGGAGTACAAGGCGGGATTGTCTGCCGCGACTGTCAAGGCGGATGTATACAGTTTCGGGGTTCTCATGTTCGAGGTGGCGAGTGGGAGACGACCCAGTTGGCCCTTTAGGGACGAGGAAGGGGATGACGAGGAGGTGTGGTTGGTGGAATGGGCGAAGAAGAAGGTGGCCGAGGGGAATTCGGTGGAGATCCTTGACAAGGAGATGCGGGCCAGAGAGGAGGTGATCCAGAGGGCGGCGGCCGAGGTGGCGGAGTTTGCTAGGGTTGCTGATTTGTGCACCAGGGAGAAGCCAAAGGAGAGGCCGGCCATGGCTGACGCTGTGGAGATGTTGAAAGGGATTTCCTGTACTACCGGTGAATGTGTTATAACAGTGTATACTTGATTACGGGCAACGGAGAAACCAGCTACAATGGTTGGGTTTCGTTGTACTCCCTCTCCCCGTAGTAAATATAACTACCTCTCCGTAATAAATACAATAAATGGATCACGTATATTGAATTTTAATATAAAGTTATTCCTATCCTCAATGTTTGTGAAAGTATGAAGATAGAAATAAGAATGGGAGGAGAAATTAATGAAAATGGGTTGTATTGATGTGACGTAAAAGATATAGATATTTTGATATTTTTTTAAAATAAATTAAATAAAAATAACGTTATAATTATTATGGGACGGAGTATATCCCAATATTTGAGATATGGATTGATGTAGATTTGTTTTGGGGTATTTGCTTTCGGGCATTGCAATAGAGCATCATAATTGTTGAGTTCTATAACAATGTCCAAATTATCGCAAGTATCTATTCCCATGAAAAATTTAACAGTTTGATTTAACACGGTATTTATATATGTGTGTTGAATTTATATTGATAACAGAATTTATTGTATTAGTTATGAGAGAAATTAGTGAGTATAATGTAACTGATTTGATTTTTTTATATGAAAAAATTTCCATATAAGAAAGAGTTATATTTATTATGGGATCACCTAAAAAGATAAGTGTCATTTTTTTGTGGGACGAAGAATTAATTTTTTTTTCTTTTTTGTAGTGGAGTTTATTGTACCAGTTGAGAAAGAAGTTAGGGATGTATTGTAACAGATGAGATTGATTTGATATTTTTTTATATTAAAAGGTTATAGAAAAAAAACGTTTTATTTATTTTACGACTAATAAGAAAAACGTTTTAATTAATTTATGACGAAGGAGTACGATGATTTCGAGGAAACATAAAGAGTAACGTCTTTATCTCACTTTAGAACACCATATGCGTTTTTCTCAGCTTGGTCGCTAAACAACTGCATTACCAACCTACCCTACGACCAAGTCCAACAACAACAATGAGTTCTTGTGAAACAGACGCAACGACACATCCGAGGTATAACCTACGCACGACTTGCATAGTAGAACCGTTATCATTTAGCGACATCAAGTATCTCTCTGGCTAAAGTTTCTGGTTTCTTCGTGATCATTTACAACAATATGGAGTAACGTCATTATCTCACTTCGAGTACACCATATGCGTTTTGCTCAGTTTGGTTGCTACACAACCGCATAACCAACCTATCATAAGACCAAGTCTTACATTGATACGGAGTTCATGTGAAACAGACGCAATGACACATCTACATAAGATATAACCTATGCACTACTTGCATAGCAGAACCGTGATCATTTACCGACATCAAGTATCTCCCTGGCTAAAGATTCTAGTTTCTTCCAGCCCAGCCGACGCAGATTCTAATTGTCCACGTACTACAGTGATCCCAGGCCAGAGTCCTACAGTTCAGTTCCATAACTTTAAGCACCAATTTTCACCAATAAATCAGTTATCTTGAGCACCGATTGACAACAAAACATACTTGAATCCCAGCGCAACTGCTATGATGAAAGTTGAATTCCGATGGGTGAGAGGTCTTTGAATCGAATACAGTACCTGTGAAGATATCTCCAACAACCACGTACTAACAAAGCAAACATTACCATTATTTCATAACAGGAAAGAAAATAAAAGTAGAACAACACACAAACTTGGCAGTAGGTTTCAACTGATCCAGTCAACGGAGAGCGATGACTATGACATTTTGGCGAACAACTGAGTGTGATGACGCTTCGAGGCTCAATAATCTTATAGGAGGCTGGTAGTTCTGCTTCAATGAGGCACATGACTGATATATGTGTTAGTTTATTAATTTTAATATTCTTATAAGTATGGGTCATATTAATTATAATTAATCAGGTTAATTGATTGGTCTAATAAATCGTTATTATCGAATTCTTAATCAAGTCAAATATGGGTTGGCTAGTGTAAGCTGGACTTCAGGCCCAATGGGTTAGGCCTAACGAGCCCGTGATGAGAGGATCCGTTATGATCTCTATATATATATATATATGAGGTAGGTCGTCTTTCCTGAGCCTCATTTTTTTTATACGTACGTTCTATAAGTACAAACTGTCTTATCGAGCCAGCGGCCGAGGTTATAGAAGGAATAATACCAGCTCCGTCCAAACGTAATTACTTCCATTGGAGTTCCGAAATCAGAATTATGTATAACTCTAAAGGTAATTCTATATTTGTTTTTGCTAATGACGTAGTGTTTTATATTGATCTATGATATAATTAAATCAATTAAAGTTTATATAGTATCAGAGCAACCATAGATCTGTTATAGAATCCACCAATCCGAGAGTTTTTTTTTTTTTTTTGGTCGAAAGGATCCATGAATTCGAGAGTTTGACATCCATGATTCCGTGATTGTGTTTTGTGAGTTTAAAGTGTAAGAAAAATTTTGGTTTCGAAGCATAATTGAGACTCGAGACACAAAGAAATCATGTTGTGCAAGTTTGGTAAACTAGACTCGATGATTAGAGTCATTTCGAGAGAGATTTAATTTTGTTTGGATAAGAACATAATCTGTTTGATCCAATGAATGAAATTTATGTTGGATTTAGTGTGTGCTTTGAGAAACTTTGATCACATTTTAATATGGGTCAACGACTCCAGATTGGAGTGACTTTGAGTTTAATGCAATCTACGTTTATTGGAGGTGAACGTGGTATAATTATTTTCTCAAAACTCATAAATGATGGATAAGAAATTGATGCTTAAAGTGTGCTGTTTGATGCATTGAATGTGGTTGGATGTAGCAAAAGTTGTTAAAACCATATGAAAATTTGTGTTGGTGGAAGAGTAGTTTATAAGTTGGAATATGAGGATAAGGGTTAGACCCCTTGGGGGTACTCAATTTTGTGTGTGGGAGAGGACCTAGGGTTGTTTTTGTTAACACACACGTGCGTCGGACCGGGTTGGGCTGCTGGGCTCGTTGGGCCTATTGGGCTCTGCTGTTGTTTGGGCCACTGGACCAGGCCCAAAACTCATTCCCTCTCGTTTCTTTTTGTTCTGTAACTGGACCAGGCCACTCCTTAGGCCGTGTGTATCACGCACGGGCCATGCAGAAGGCCACACGAGCCATGTTTGTCTAGCACGGGCTGTGCATGTTGCTAGATCCATTTTTAATTCTCCTTGGAAATTAATTATTCTGGGGGACATTAGGTCTTGTTTAGCTCTTCTTATATATATACACATCTTTTCTGTGGAAATTAATGATTTCATTCACTAGAGGAGAGCCGCCATTATGCTTGGAGACACCGTTCTTCGAGACGATCATCGAGAGGATCACCAAGGATGATAGTGATCTACGTATCATCACGCTTCAGTCAACGAGGAGAACATCATCAATCGTATATTAGACCAATCTTCTTTGGTGTAGGGTTTAATTTCTTCTATCCTTAGTTGTAATTCATAAATGGCATTCATTGATCATTTTATGTATTGTTCATTACTTGTTATGACTATGGTAGCGTGGATTTATCCTATGGCTTAGTGGCTGGATCTCTTTCATTGATTTTATGAGACGTGTCTTTGAATTTTACCAATTTTATGTTTCATCAATTATGGTATCATGTTCGCATGTTGATCTATTTTTAATTGCTCATTATTTATAATTGGATTGACCATCTAGTCGTATTGATGACGTATGTATGCAATCAATCATTCTTATTCGATTAATCTATGTAAATGAAAACATGAATATGATATGAAGGCTGCTCTTTTTGACATGAATAGTTTTGACATAGGTTGGTTATGCCATGCTTAATGGTAACCACCAATTAAGATTGCACATTACCTATTCGTTCTAATATGATACAACACCTATCATAAAAGAATATGAAATGTGAATGTTAGTCGATGATGAAATTCCATGATGAGTGAAATTCACATAAGTCAAACTGATAGGAATGGCAATCCCTCCGTTTGTATAGAAATTGATGAACAAAACTTTAGAAGAAATTATATATGTAATAGATGCATAGGCTGTAACTATTAGTTAGGTAGTTGCAGACTAGGAGCTGTAGGTTGTGCAGACAAGTGCAGCAGACCACTGATGTAGCAGAGTGCAACCAGGTGCAGCAGACGAGTGCAACAGACCAAGGCAATGTAGACTACAGGGGGCTAAAAATTACAGGCCAAAGATCAAATACATACAACAACAAAAGTGTCTCAAGGTTTTCATGATGTGGGACCCTTCCTGTGTTCAAGGCCAGTTCCAGCAGTAAAGAGAAGTGAGCCATATCGCAGTGCAAGTATGCAAACTGAATTGTAGAAGAGTGAGTGCAGTGTTGGGTGCAGACGAGGCTATACTAGCAGGCTGAGCAAATGAGGTCTAGAAGCTATTGAGTGGGAGCTAAGTTGTAGTAGACTGACTGCAATACTTACTGCTAGTGAAGTTACAGAAAGGCTGGATATGAAGACTGCGCAGCAGAGCTCATGCAGCCGAGGATGCAGCAGAGGTCTGCAGTAGAGACGTGTAGTAGACCTGGTGTATGTGCCTGGGTACAGTATAAGTTGTGCTGGAATGGAAAGGAACAAGGAAGCGGTAAAAAACGAGAAGCGGAGGCAAAGGTGATGTGTACTGGATCAGAAAAGATGAAGCCAGGTCAGTCCACTGCAGTAGAGGACAAAGCTGTCACTATCAGATAGTACAGTCATGCGTTCTGGTTCCCTGAGCCTACAAAAGGGTACTCACAGCGCAGAGAACAAGGTTGATGAGTCAGAGAAAAACTTGAACATCATTTCAAAGCTTTCAAACGAAGAAAAAGTCTTGAAGATTCGCTGTGCATGAGCGGAATCAAAGATTCAGGATTTATAAAGAAGGTTCACTAGTCTGCGAGTGAAGAACAACAACTGCAGCAGAGCACGCACTACAAGATCTAGGTTTTTCATCCTTTAGCAAGTACGATCTTGTTCTAAAGGGGTTATCTTGTAAGCCTAAAACAAGAACTAGTGAACCTCCTCTTGGCTTGACTAAACTGGTCACCATGGAAAGACTGGACTAAGCTTCTGTTACTTTTTGATAACAGATGTCTGAACCAGTATAAAAATCCTATGTCATTTAGAACTATTAGCAAAGAACTTAAAAGTCCAAAGAGACAAACTTTTTAAGTTTAAGTCTCAACTTCTGAACTTCCACAAGCTACAACAGACTCAGATGGTGCAGACTAGCTTATAGCTCTACTACACCACCTGGAAATTTTTTAGATAACCTCCTATTTATCTCCCCCCCGCCCCCTCTAGGTTATTTCTGGGACTTTCAACTACAACGCATAGTTATTACCTAGTTCATGGCATCAATAGGTGATCAATCTAATTGATTTCATAACATATAAAGGATAAAGAGCAGATTTCATGAATCAATCAACATAATTGAATCTGATTTTAGTGATCTACATCATCTCATGATCCTACTATGCTAGAACTACATTAATCTATCCTCACTAAACACATTATTCACTCACAGATTGAATCATCATCAGATTCATCATCAAATCATGCATCATCATGTCAATAAATAATGAAGAAACGAAAGGATAGAGATGGTACACGATTGATGAATCACAATTCGATGATAACACAATGAAATCCAATCTCGAATACGACTTGTTCCAATCCGTAGAGATGTGTGAAGAACTGATAGGAATGTGCAATCCCTCCGTTTGTATAGAAATTGATGAACAAGAAATTATATATGTAATAGATGCTTAGGCTGTAACTATTAGTTAGTTAGTTGCAGACTAAGGCCACAGGAGATGCAGTAGAGTGCAGCAGACCACTGGTGTAGCAGAGTGCAGCAAGATGATGCAGACCACCGGTGCAGACTAGTGTAGCAGACCAAGGCAATGCAGACTACCTAGGACAAAAATTTACAAGCCAAAGATCAACTACGTACAACAGCAAAAGTGTCTCGGGGTTCTTATGATCTAGGACCCTTCCTGTGTTCAAGACCAGTTCCAGCAGTAAAAAGAAGTGAGCCATATCGCAGTGCAAGTATGCAAGCTGAATTGCAGAAGAGTGAGTACAGTGCTGGGTGCAGACGAGGATACACTAGCAGGCTGAGCAGATGAGGTCTGGAAGCTGTTGAGTGGGAGCTAAGCTGCAGCAAACTGACTGCAATACTTGGCGCAAGTGAAGTTACAAAAAGGCTGGATATAAAGACTGTGTAGTAGAGCTCATGCAGCCGAGGGTGCAGCTGAGGCGTGTAGCAGAGGTTGTGTAGTTGAGGCATGCAGTAGACCTGGTGTATGAGTCTTGGTGCAGTATAAGTTGTGCTGGAATGGAAAGAAATAAGAAAGGGGTAAAAAACGAGAAGGTGAGGCAATGATGACGTGAAATCACTTATCCTAACAAAGGGGTGACTTAAGGGATTGTATATTTGTTTAGTGTGGTTCATTTATTTATGTTAAAGGTATAATGTCTTAATGGGGATGGATGTATAGGTTCGTAGGTATCTTGACTCATATCATATCCTTACCCTTGCACCCAAACTCCACAAGACCAAATAGCCAACCTCCTTTTAACTACTTTGTTTATTTATTGATTTCGGCTTCATATTGGATCGAGATGCACACTTGGTTCGGGTAAGATGGTGGTTAGTATGTGAATGCTTATAGCTGGTTGTCTTATTGAGGTCGAGTCCTTATCTTTGCATATATATATAAGAGTGTTGATATGATCCTCACGATCATTACGGGATGGTGAGTGGTGCCTTTGTAAGTGATTACTTGGTGGTATGCGAATGAGTTCATGCAATGTGTCGAGGTGGTATGATGAATTGGCTTGCAGAAAACAAAGTTATGACACTTGATTATTTTATTCCTGGAGTTGTGCATATTTTTTTGATCTTGTTTCCTCTTGTGTAATTTCTTTGAATAGGGACAAGCAAAGGTTTGGTTTTTTGCACTATATTTTATTAGAACCTTTGGCATTGCTTGTTCTTTCATAGATGGTACAATCGGCTGCGGGGGAGGAGCACCCACTAGAGCCGCTTGCATCGCGGTTTGGATGGCGACTTGAATTTATGCTTGGATGTTCTCCATTGGGTTTAGAGGGAATTGAGGAAGAGGATTGGGATCCCTTGTTGATTGCCTTGAGGTTCCATTGAGGCTGATGGAGTATGAGAGTTGAACTTGTGTTGTTTGCGGTTCCTTCGGAGAGTCCTCTCGATCTCAGGATCAAATGGGAATAAGGGTCCCCGAGGCAACCTTCGCATGCATAAGAGTGTGACCTACCAGAACGACAAACACATACAACTTAAATGGAATCAGAGAATTAATAGAAGGCAAGTGTAAAGAATGAAACAAAGAAAATAAAAAAAATAAAAAATGTTTAAGCCCAAGATAGCTATTGACTCCAATGGTAGAGATTTTTTATCCCCGGCAACGGTGCCAAAAACTTGTTTGACGACTAGTAAGTCATGTTAGAATGCAAGCGTACGCGTCATGTAGCAAGTAATAAATGAGTAAAAGATATCGTTCCCACGAGGATCGAATATTTTGGCGATCGAAGTATGATAGTTAACCTTGGGTCAAACAATCAACCGTGGCAAGGTTTGAATGTAAAACCAACTCTACTAACTAAATAGCTAAATGAGATTAACTAACTTAAATGGAATCAAGTCTAAGATATGGGGGAAAAGAGGGGTTGTGATGTCGTCTTTCGGTTGCGTGTGTAGTTGCTAAGTGTTGATCTAATCGTTTCTAAGTGATCTCAATCGAGTCCTAAGGTGAAGTCTAAGTTCTCTCAAATCATAAACTTACTCTAGCACGACGTCGCCTCTAGCATCGTTCGATGAAAGGTCGTCACGTCTAACTAGTCTAACTCGGGGATCCCTTTAAATATTCGTACGTCATACATGCAACCACTCGGTCATGCATTCAACGTGTGGGTGAATGACCATGGTCCGATACCTACCTATCCTAGATCATACGAGGGGTGATCAAATCATTGAAGCATTAAGCATAACCATAAACCTAGATCGCAATCCGAATCGACTAATTCTACAACGATCACAACATTCCGCACAACCTTCCAACTATCACAACACCCACAAGAAGTTTAGCCAATCATAGAGAGATCGAGGAAAATCATCAAACAACTCATGTGCATGATCATCAACATCAACACTAATTAGGATTAAGATCACAATTCAACCAAAATGAGATGAAACAAGCAAAATCACAAAGCAATTTGAATGATCCAATCAAGATTCTCTTGTTTCCAAGCACAGTTCTCCACCCAAATCTCCCAAAATGAAGTCCAAAACCTAAGCAAATTAGTGTTAATCTCGCACCAAAGCGTTCTCTCCTACAACATTAGCCTAAGAGGTTTTTTTATACACAAGTTGATGAGGATTTCATCGTCACGCGCCCGAACGTAGGGTGCAAAAGCGCTCGGGCGCTTTGCAGTGAATTTCGAATGGCAACAAGGCTTGGCGCCAGGGCTTGGAAGAACAAAGTGCCCGGGCGCTTTGTATTCTGTGTCCCATGACTTCAAAACCGCTTCATTCCTCCATCCTTCGATCCGTTAAGCTGCTAGCTCAATCATTCTTCCTTGATATGTCTTTGCTCGTCCATGTAATGTTCGTTTTACCTACAAAAACATCAACACACATCAAAGCTCACTCATGTACAAAATCGGACTAAATATCAAGCTTTTCATGCAAAGACGTCTAAATATATAGTAAAAAGTGGAATCAAAGAATGAATGATACAAGCTAAACAAGTTCTTCCAGTTCCACCGATCAAAAGCTTGATCATTTGACAAATTTAATCACCTTGATGATTCAAAACTTAAACAACATTGCACAAGTTAAAATTTGTGGAATTTGTTCTACTCCTGGTCATGGCACTGATGTGTGCCCAACTCTTTATGACAAGGAACAAGTGAACGCAATGGAAAATTTTTCTGGTCCACCTAGGCAAGGAAATGCCCAAAACATGACGTATAATAAAGGGTGACGCAATCATCCAAAGTTTAGGTGAAGAACTGATAATCAAAACTTCAAACCTATCAGTTATAACAATCTTCCACAAGGATTCGTTGACTAGAATTATTCAAACCAAAATCCTCAAAACTCTTATGACCGATATTTAGAGGAACATATGAAGGCAATGTGTAGGGGTTCAATAATTTTTCAAAAAGAAATATGTTCAAGTATTTCTAATGTTGAAAACCAAGTGAGCCAACTAGCTCAAGAAGTCAATAAACTTATATCTCAAGTAACAAACCAAATTCCATCCTAACCATTAAACCTAAGCGAATAACATTGAAAAATTTGATAAAAACGTAAGATACAAAAGCAGAGTTAAAGAACAAGATCGTGGAGTATATTCTATACCATGTGTTATTGATGGAATTACTATTACTGACTGCGTGCTTGATTTAGGAGCATCTGTGAATATCATGCCAACTTCTTTGTTTGATTCTTTTGATCTTGGTCCTCTTTTGTCGACAAACGCAAAAATAAAACTTGCAAATGGACATTTAATTCGTCCTAAAGGTTTAATTGAGGATGTGTTGGTTAAAGTAGGTAAATTGCCACTCAGAATTGATTTTTATGTTCTAAAAATGGAAGAAGATTCTATTGATTCATCTAACTCATCATCTATCCTTTTGGATAGACCTTTTATGTGAAAAACTAGATCGGTAATTGACGTTAACAGAGGTACTCTTTGCATGAGAAATGGAAATAAAAAATTATGCTTTAATGTGTTTGATGATGAAGAGAATGAATCGTTTAAAACTTGCTAACCTAACACTATTATTCCTTATTTTTTCTCCCTTTTATCTCGTATTTTATGTGCTACATTGTTTTGATTGGCATGCTTATACTTCTTATTGGAGTTATTCTATATTTCACATGCCATGAACTCCACAAAAAAACCCTTTTGAACCTTGTTACATGTACGAGTCAAGGCAGTGAAGTTGGAATATTTTTGTACGTTATGTTTAGCTTCTTATATTGTAATATGGCACACAATGTGCTAGGACTGTATTGTTTTTGTTATGTTCAAGAAAAAAAAATTTCTCATTGTTATCTTTAGAGGTCACTTGTCCTAGTAAAGTCGATACTGTCATATTTCTTGTTTTTCTTGCAGAAGTGAAGAGTTTGAAGTGTTTTCGATTGTGAGCTGCTTGGAAAGAGATTTGTAATTGGTTTTCTTATGTTTCTAGTTGATCATGGAAGAGTTGAGACATGTTTATCATTTACGGGAGCTTTAAAGACAAAATATGCATGTTTTTTTGTTAGACACGGGCCGTGCAGATCAAGCACGAGGCGTGCAAAGCCCAGAGCACGGTATACAAAGCGAAGAGCACAGGCCATATGCCTTGGCACGGGCCGTGTTCCAGTTGTGTTGGCCGTGCGTCATTCCTAAGCTGCATAATCTTATCTTTCTATTTTAGTGGGACTTTAGTTATTTTAACTTTTCTATAAATACCCACTACCAAGGTCGAAAAAGGGAGACGAATTATCAGACTTTTTCATCAGAGAAGAGGCCAGCGTTGTTACATTTGGTCTTCTCTGGGCGTTTTTTAGAGAGGTTTATCACAGGTGATTCCGATTTACGCTCTGTTGGTCCATCAATCATTGTGTGATTGTTATCGGCTGTTTGTAGGCCAATTGTCATTGGTCGTTTAGTCTATACTCTTTTCCTAGTTTTGTTGTGATGAGTTCTGTTGATTGTTTGATGAATTTGTCATTTCTATTCATAACTATAGTAGCGTAAGACTTTAGTATGGCATAATAATTGAAACTCTTTCATGGATTTTATGAGATCTGATTTCTGAATTCAATAATTTCTTGTTCAAACTTATGGTATCATGTTTATGTGTTGATTTATCCTCAGTTACTTATTCTATGTATTATTATTGATCACCGTAGTACATAGGAGAACATGTATGCAATCAAGCCATTCTCTTTTGGTTGATATTAGTAGAAAATTTATAGGTTAATGTCATTCTCTTTTGGTTAACCTATGATCATATAAATGTGAGCATGATATGACACTAATCTTTGTTAGGTCAATGTCATGAGGTGTTGGAGAAATATTCATAATGTGACATATTTATTCTATGTTATATTCTCGTTAGTAATTATGTTTGTTCAGTTATGGCATGCTTTATAGTAACCAATAACTTACTTCGGTAACTCTCTTTTTGACATACTTAATTAGAACATCTATCATAAATAAACATGAGAACAAAATATTAGTCGATGATTAAATCCCTAAAGAGTGAGAATTATAAATGCCCTACATTTATCAAGTTTGATAAGAATTCTTTTAACTCAAAACCAAAATTTTTTTAGTTAATTCACCCTTTTCGTTTTTGCTCTTTTCTCCAACGCACCCCCCCCCCCCCCAAATCCTATAGAAAATCATAGATCGTCAATTTAATTCACGAAAATTTGGAAAGAACAATCTCTGTGGGATCGACTCGTGCTCCTCACTATTATATTTTTATTTTAATTTGTAGTACCTTACGACGAGTTCTATCATGTTGCTAGGAAGTTGGATCTCGTTACAAGATTACAGGAGTTGTTGGATTGGAATGTTGGTGTTATCCAGATGAAGGAACACTTTTGTAGTTTTATGTATTCTTACGGAATTATTATTTTTAATTTTTTGAATCTAGTCAGGTTATATTTAGATATCTAAGTACAGATTGTGCATTAAATACGAAATCGCTTCTATAAAAAGTTGTTAGTTTTTTACTTGAAAATTTTGAGAATTTGTCGATAACCTTATGCCAAATATCCAAGCCCAGAAAAATCATTTACCGAGGAAAGGGAAAAAATATTTAGACGTTAACTTACCAAGAAAATATAAATTTATCGATAGCTTACTGAGAAAACCTATAAAATTTTCTCGCTAAGATTATCGAGAAAATAAATTGTTTTACTCGGTATGTTACCTAGAAAACACCAAATTTCTCGGATTCAGTGTTAGCAATGACACATTTATCGAGAAAAAAATTTCGTCGGTATTTTGTCGATAACGTCACTTACTGAGAAAATAATTGATGTTCTCGAGAAAACAGGGTTGTCAATGGAGGGCTGTTTTTTTTTTTTTTGTAGTGTCATATAAAGCCATGACGACCTATTTCAGAAAAAATAATCCTTCATTCGTCAATTTTCATCAGAGGGCAGTCGTCGTCTCACGTTCAAGCTTCTCTCATCAATAAAATCAACGAGAGGATTATCAAGGAAGATAGGGATCTACACATCGCCGCGATTCAGTCAACGAGGAGATCAACATCAATCGTCGAGTAGACCAATCTTCATTGATGTAGGGTGCAGTCTCTTCCATTTCTTTTAGTTGTAACTTGTAATGAGTCTCATCAATTGTTTGGTGTATTGTTCATTATTTGTCATGGTAATCATAGCGTAGTTCTCACATATGTCTAAGTGATTAGGATCTTACTCATGGATTTTATGAGACGTGTTCTTGAATTTTAATAGTTTAGTGTTTATTATCTCTGGTATCATGTTCATTTGTTGTTTTAGACTTAATTACTGATTTTATGTTATTGCATTGGCCATCTAATTATGTTGATGATGTATGTTGGCAATCGGTCATTCTTATTTGATTGATGTTAGTAGCAAATCATAGGTTGATTCATTCTTGTTTAATTAATCTGTGATCATATGAACATGAATATGACATGAAAGCTAATCTTTGTTAGGTAACTGTCATACGGTGTTACGCAATATTCCTTAATGCGATATGATTAGTTTATATTATATTTGTTTTTTGATATAAATTATCATGTTATGTTGATTGCTTCATGCTTAATGGTGACCGAATATTCAAGAGCTAGACATCACTTATTTTTTGTAATAAGTTGTTACACCTTGCATAAAAGAACATGAAATGCAAATGTTAGTCAATGATTATGATCCATGATGAGTGACAATCGCTTAAGTCATTCCTTTTATCAAATTTGATTTGAAACTCTCAATAACAAAAAACCGAAACCATTCTTAGCTTTCTTCTATTGCTTTGTTTTATTTCCTTCACTTAAAAACAACAGTCCAACC
>JAOVYX010018229.1:0-50091 GCA_035668315.1 Drosera spatulata | reverse complement strand
GTACAAGTTATCTGCTTGGCAATATAATATTTTCATATTTGGTCATAGTACATTTAATTTTGCTCTTAAATAGATTACCATTTATAATCTATCAATGACTTTCCTACGATAGTCAGGATCACATTTTACTTCTTATTCAACCTAAACCAAAAATTTGCTTTACTATTTAATTCGTCGGCTTGTGCCCGTTACATTCAGAGCTAGCAACACTAATTCAGCAGTACAATATATCCAGCACAATCCATCACAATCCACCATAGTCCAGCACAATCCAGCACAATTCAACAATACAAATCATAAAAAAAAAAAAAAAACTAACTTGGCAATATTAGAGGAGTAGGCAGGACGACGAGGCAGGGCGGCTGTTACCGAATCTGGTGGTTGTTGGCGGCGTGTCCAGGCAGCGAAGAGGCAACTGTGGAGAGCTTCAGGCAGCGGAGAGGCGGCGGCTGTCCAAGTTGGCGGCGGCAGAGGAGAGGCGACGGAGCCATGGAGAGGCGGCGGCGGGTGGCGGGCGGGACGGCTTGGGGCAGCTGCAGGAAGTGCAACCGCAGCGACGGCTTGGGCCTTGCGGCTTGAGGCAGCGAAGGGGAGGCGGCGGATGGACCCAGGCGGCGACGGCGGGGCGATAGAGGGCCTACGGCGGACTGCAGCAGACTCCGGGCGGAGGGCGGAGGTCTTCACCGACGAGGAAGGGCAGCGGCGACGACGACGGAGGTCGAAGCACGTCGGGGTGGCGACGGGTTTGAGGAGAGGAAGAAGGAGAGGAAGGGAAAAGGAAGAAGGAAGGGGAAACGACCGGTGAATATATATATAGCTTTTTGTGACGGAATCCGTCCCAGAACGCTTTTTTTAAAATTTAACCTAGCTTTGCGACGGATTCCGTTACATACCATCAATTTTCTGCCACGGATCTGTCGCAAAGATAGGTTAAATTTTTAAAAAAGCGTTATGCGACGGATTCCGTCGCAAATATCTTGAATAAACAAAAATGTAAACCCTTAACCAAACCCTAAACCAAACCCTACCCCCAAACCCTTACCATACCCTAACTGTATGTCCGAGCTTTTAAACGATACATTCATCATCTAAAGATCAATGTTCCAAAGAATATGCAAATCATATATATCATTGTTTATAAGATAACAAATGATCGATTCTCTAATTATATTACAATTGATGTTTCATATATCTTATATATATTTATAATTTAGATATGATAAATTAATGCATAATCTATAGCACAAAATTTGGTGCATGTTAAATTTTGTTACAATTTCGTTGTATTTTTGCGGAATGAATTCAAAACAATTATAACACCTGCGACGGATTCCGTTGAAAAGCTCTGATTTCTAAGTTATTTGCGACGGATTCCGTCGCAAAAAATGTCTTCCCAATAATTAGGAAAATTCTGAACAAAAATTGTGTTGCATATAGCTTATTCTGCGATGGAATCCGTCGCATAAGAGTTAATTCCCAGTGTGTATTGCAACGGATTCCGTCGCAAAGATATGTCTCCCCAACACTTAGAAAAATCTGAGCAAAAAAATTTGACAAACAGGTTATTCTGCGACGGGTTCCGTGACAGAATTGTTTTACATGAAAGAAATTATTGTTTTGTATAGGTTAAAACATAAAAAAATTGGGCAAAAAGTTTTCATAACCTTGAATTTGCGACGGAATCCGTCGCAAAATCTTAATTCAGTAAGAATAATTTTTTCTTAATTTTTTTGACCCATTTATGCGACGGTCGCCGTCGCAACGTTGTTTTAGTTTTGCGACGGCCGTTGACTTTTCGTCGTATTTTTGTTTTCTTTTATTTTTTTTTTTATATTTTTCTTTTTCAGACGAATCCGTCACAAGTTGTTAGATTTAGCAGCGGATCAATTCTGTTGTAGTTTTTTCCGTCGTAAAAATCCCCTTTTTTTTGTAATGTAATGGCTTTCTATCTTGCGCTTATTGGTGGGGTGACCAGTATCATAGCATTTCTCTTCACAATACCTGAGGAATTGGATGTTGTGACGCGATATGTCATGATACCAGTTATATTAGTCATAGGACCTATATGTTTGACCTTATGCTGTAGTAAGTAGATATGAGGCTGTAAGATGAAGTTATGCGATATTAATAAAATTTCACATTTTGATGATTGATCTACAGGGAATAATAGTTAGATATAAAACTTTATATGCTTTGATAATATTACAATTATGATTGAAGATTATTTAGATTCATAGTGATGCTCATATAGATGAGAATGTAGAAGAGAACGATGGTCGTGGATTTTGATAACAAAAGGATGTGTCATCAAGTGACATTGAGGAAATATGCTCTGATGGTAACACTGAAAGTAAGGAATAAGAGCTATATACCCATTGTCTTTGTGTCTGTACCCTCAAAATATTCTGTATTAAAAATATACACATGTGTGTTTTCTAAATATACATTTCTGTGTGCTTTTGTTGCTTATCAATACTGATATATGATAAACCAGGATTCCTTGGATTTTGTTTTAACTCTTCCTAAATAATAGGTACTATAAATAGGAGGTGAAACCTCAATGAAGTCTTCACCGATTTAGAGTTACATCACCACCACAACTCACAATGCACCAGATTACAAAGAATATCCTGTACTGGATACTAGTCGTGATATCTCTATGTTCTCTGTCAATGATCATAGTAGGTTGCATTGCGGCTTTCTTCTTTGCAATGCCAGAAACCTTGGATCTTCTGATGCTTTACGCTTTCTTCCTATTAGTGTTTTACCTAAAAATTTAAAACTGATTCTACTCAGTTGTAACTGGTAGGGTGAAGCTTATATGATATCAATAAAGAGTTACTTAAAGACTAGTGTGGCTTAAGGGTTATTTTAACGGGTATTTTGGATACGATAATGGTTACGAGTGTTATTGTACCCTTGTCATGGTCATGACATTGTCTAAGACTATTGGACTGTGTGAAACGAAGGTGTCACGGTCTTGACAGCCCTAATGATTATAACAATTGGATATAAGCTCTGTTTGATTTTCTATACGCGTCACGGTCGTGACAGAGTGCAATCACAATCATGATACTTCCGGGATACAATATTCATTTAATGATAGTTCCTAAATTCTTTTCATTCTAGTTTCGAGAACGAAACCTTTTTAAGGAGGGAAGAATGTAAAGACCCGAAAAACTTCAGATAATTTGTTTTCTCAAAAAATAACAAAAGTAGTGTATTACTGAACATCGTAATTTATACAATGGGGTTATAAAATTCGTTTGTCAAAATCATGACAAAATAGGGTAAGTACCTGAAAAATTCCATAAAATTTAGTTTCACGATAATTAATGTGAATAGCCAATAATCATATGTTATAATTTATTTTGTGAGGTTAAAAAGCTTCTTTGACGATATAATTAGAAAAAATACAAAATATGAATGAAATATAACCCTAATACGTAAATACGGCGAAATACGATCTTATTACGAAAACCGTATTTATACGAAAATGACCTAAATCTTAGATTCACAAAGATGATATTTTGGGTTATGATTAAGTGCATCAAAAGTTTCTAAACGAAAGATGTATAAGTGAACTTAACTTAATTCTTATGACTGAGTCAGGAAGTAAAGTTTTTGCCTAACTGAGGCGTTGGGCTCAGCGACAATGACGTCATATGTATCATAATTAAGTAATGAAAAGTCAGGGCATTCCATGCTTCATTCTCCCAAAGATGGTGGTTATGTGTTAAAAGTAGAAGGTTTGACATGGTTAGTAGATGGTTGAGTGGTAATCATCATTGGAATCTATACACCCAAAGATGGTAGATCATTTATGTTTGGTTTAATTCTCAGATCCGCTACTATGCTATGAGATTTATAACTGCATGTCATGCATTCTGTCCAAAGGTGTTTGGATGATGATGCATGTGATCTCTAAGATGTATTCTCATATATTTTTTAAGTGTACATTGAACATTGACTATTCACATGGTGTTCTTTTAATGTCGTTTACTTTTTCAACGACTTTAAAGTTCCTTTGGAAGTTTTCATGCTTCATAAATCGAGGAACAACGCGAAGGATTTGCTTTACTAATATAGTGGGACTGCTTAATTATGGAAAGATATCAATACATGCACATATTCAGCTTAAAGGTGTTTGTATGATAAAATTTTGAGATCTTTTGTATGTATTTTGTTTTATGTTGCACATCATCACGATTTTATTAAACACTATTAGTTTGGAGTTTTATATTATGTGCAAACATACTATCCAAAGCAGTTTTCTTTATTATGCTTGTATTAACCCTTTCACTATTAATAGTACAAAATGTATGAAATCAATTTTTTGCTACACGGTTAGAGAAATGCATTCTATTTATTGTCCGTAAGACGGATGATCTTGAATCATCATAATGTATCTTTGCTCATTTCTGCTCTCCACGATCAAGTTGGAGTACATATTTTATGTGATCAGTTAGAGCAGATTTCACTATTCTTGTTCCTATATGAGTTGCATATTGCAACGCATCTTTGTACTAGACGAATCCATGAGTTTAAGGACTTGTGATAGGTAGATTCTATAGGTTCTAACTCTTTAAAGTTTGGAAAAAAAAAAGATGTTCTTTTGACAGACAGGGTAATTTCTCATTTTACGAGATAGATATAATTTTTCTCTTGACTATCCGGACCTAGTATATAGCATGTTATTTCATCATATATCCTTCTTCATGTGAACTTGCTTCATGTCATGGTTGTTGTTTTATTAGGCTCATGTGTATGCATTATGATATTCACTTCTATGTTGTTTACTAACAATATAATATCATAAGAAACTATGTTATTATAGAGTGTGTGAAACAAATGATAAGTTAGTCTCACCATCGTTCTAAAACCTTTGTTCATGTGCCTTTTATGACATAAAGTTTAATATGGGTATTAGGTACTGGGAGCATTTGATATTTTGCTATGTTGTATTTTTTCCATTTGCAATGTTAAAGTTAAGAAAATTGAACGCAGTTTATCGTTATACGAACATGCTGGTGTTTTATATATGATTTCTTTGAGGTAATAAGTTGAGCCTTAATGTATGTCTTGGAACACATAAAGTATATCACGCATGATATATAAGTCAAGACATATGACTTGGTTCATTATAACCAAGTGAGCTTCTCAATCATACATTGGTACATAAGGGAGAAAATCGTGTGATCGACAAGAAGATAATACATGACACTTTCATTGAGATATTATCCATTTATCACACTATCATTTTAAATTCATATCAGTACAGTTAAGGTTTTGTGGCCATGGGAGGTTCTGTGCCGCTTAAAGAAAAATACAATTTTCATCATAATCCCGAACTTGGGGCTCTATGGGAGAGCGAATTGACTTAAAAAAGCATCTCTAAACCAATGATTTTATCAATTGCTACAACAAACTTTCAAAAATGTTAATTAGCCTGGGGTTTCATTATAACAATCAAATTTGTTTTCTAAAATTTTGGTTTTACTTTTGATTATGACAATTAATAAACACAAGTGGGAGAACATAAGATTTATCTCAATATATCTTCATATGTGGATTATATTAATTATTGTTGAATTACACCAGAAAAATTAGTTGGTCTAATTAAGTGAGACTATGTGTTCTTATTTAGTTTAATATGGGGTCGCTTAGTGTGGGTTGTGTAGATGTTTATTGGCCCATGATGTGAGGGTCAATAATCGCTACACTATAGATACATCAAATAAGTCACCTTTTCTAACCTAACTGTGCTATTAAGTAGTGATTCATCTACACTAGCCATCAATGACATTAGGAAAGTGGAGTCTGTTAATCTCGTTTGTTCGTGATCTAGTTCTATAGATCTTATCAATTCAATTACATACTCGTTATAGTTAATTAGCGCTACGCTTCATAACAATCAAGATATGCGTATGGTTATTTTCAATATCTATTTGGTATTATAGATCTATCTATGATGATCCTTTTGTTTGGATTTGCCCATACCCTTTGGTATCACCCAGTAATACCAACAATCCCAAAGCAACACTTTCGTAACTCTTGAACAACAACACCTGAAATATCCATGATGATGATCTACTAATCTCGTCATACATCGACACCAAACTCTATCTAAACGTCAAATTGAGAGAAAATCTTCAAATCAAGTTTTTCTTTTACTTTGCTCCCTGTTGCGTAAATTGTAATATATGGATAACACATTGCAGTATATATACATATGACATGTGTACACCCTAATCAAAATATAGTATACATAGGAATAAAACGTAAATGAAACTTAAATAAAGAGTAAAAAATAAGTTCCCCTAGGCTATTTAATTTAATTGAACTTCACTATCTGATACAAAACAGTTTTTCAAATTATTTGACATATTTTTTCTATAAAAAAAGGGAAAAACTTCGACATATTTGTTTCTTTCATCATAAACTTCGACTTTGATTAAGTTCATGCGACATTTTAATTTTTAAATATTTTATCTCGATCATTCAGATATAAAAATTAGTAAGTGATGACAAATTTTTTTAAAATTGTTGTAGAAGAACTCGTGATGTTCGTTGGACTGATACATGAGGAGAAAGAAAAGAAGGGGATGGAGCAAGGCCCGGGCCGTGTCAGGCCCGCTCGGGCATTGCGCCTTGTCTTCTCAAGTGTTGTTGAGCACGGGCCGCAGGCCGTGCATGATGATGGCACGGGTCGTGCAGATCTGTTTGGACTGACAGCTTGATTTCTCCTATTTCAGGATTCTTCTCTTTATTTGTGCATGGGTCTATGGATATATTCATATATCGGGTTTATTTATGACGACGATAAGAGAGATTCCTCTTTGGGAGAGTTAGAAGAGACAAACAAAATATAATCTGTCGATTGATCAGTTGTTTATTTCTTTATGGGTTTTTTCCTCGACATTTGGGGTTTTCTACGTTAAATTTCGTGTGTTGTTGTTACAGTTATTATTCGTATTTGATCGTGTGCTTTATTATGGTATTCAACGCTTCACTTTCTCGGTCTAGATTCGTGACAGAATGCAATCCAAGTTGTTATCATTGAACATCCAAACACAGATGACTTCATGTTCGTTGGTGCTTAGTCAAAGAAATGAAATAGTGCTGGATAATTAATAAAAAAAAACAACCAAGAGCAAAATTTGAATCCAATTGAGATCAACACATTATCAAAATCGTCATGATCAAATTACTCACCAAAAAAAAACCTCTTAAGCGAGAGAAAGAAGAATTGACATCTGAACTCGGTCATCCACTCCAATCTTTGAAGAAATCACCTCGGGCCTCTACAGGGATGTCTCGTTTTCATGGCGACGTGAAGCTTTTCAACCAATGCCCTTGGAAGAAGAACTAGATCAAAATCGAATTCGAAAATTTTCCAGATCTGAATGGAATTCAATCGTTGCAGATCTCAATGGAACTCGACCGTTGGAAATCTGAATGGAATTTGACCGTTTCAGATCTGATCGAATTCGACCTTTGAGATATGAATCGTAATCGACCGTTGCAATCTGAAGCGAATTTAGACGTTGCAGATCTGAGTCGAAGTCGACCGTTGCAGATCTGAATCGAATTCGAGCGTTGCTGAATCGAAGTTGTTCGTTACAACTCTGAGAGAATTCGACCATTGCAATCAATCAAATTCCACCGTTGAGATATGAATCATAATTCGACCGTTGCAGATCAGAATTGAATTGGATCTCTATCAGATTTGAATTGGATCTCTAATTCGAAAAGAAAATTTTGACCCATAAATAAAGTAAAGAAAAATAAACGGTTAGTTTAATAAACAATTGAGATTGTATATGGGGAAAAAGAGACTGTAGTAACGTAATTGTAACTTTTTTCTTAATTTTTTAATTATTAGATAATTTTTAAATTTTAAAATTTTTGAATTATATATATATAACAGTTAGAATTTTAATTTTGAAGAGATACAACGTTTGTTTGCGCTTGTATATTGTGAAAAGTATTGAGTGGAGTTACAGGAACAACTCTAAGTCCAATCTAAGATCCAAATTCCACACATATATATTTTTTAAAATTATAATACATGCACTATAAAAAATATCCTTTTATTTACAAAAGAAAAATCAATACAATACATTTAAAATCAAAAAACCCTAATTGCTTCACCATCCTCGTCGCCACTGCAGTATACCATATCCGGCCATCTTCTTCGTCGATTGCTCGTCGAAAAAAAAAAAAAAAAACTAGCACGTCTCATTGGATTTTCAATACTGTCGATCATTGTACTCCTTCATCGGTGGTACCCAGAAGTTGTACCCGTCGATCATATTCGTCTACGCCGATCGTCTCATACGAATTGTGCCATCTTCGACTGCCGCTGTAGGAGTTGTGTTGGTTAAACTCCTTTGTCGTATTGTTGTACCTGGGAGTTGTACCAGTCGACCATCTTCGTCTGTGACGATCGACTTATAGGAGTTGTACCATCTTCGGTCGCCACTGCAGGAGTTGTACCCGATCGTACTCCTCAGTGAGGACACGCCGATCAAAGCTCCATGCTAGTTGACTAACCTCCATGAAGGGGACCCGATGACGGGATCGGAGTTGGGGAACGAAGAGGAGAGGGATGAGATCGTGCGGCCATGGTTTGAGGCACACCATTGGCAGACGAACACCACTGGAAGAGAAGAGGGACGCCATTGGCGACAACGCAGAGACAATGACGACAGCGATGGGGCGATGTTGGTGGCAGCGATAGGAGTGAGGACAAGCTACGGGGGCAGGGGTGAGAGGGTAAGGGTGGGATGGGGGATGAGGTTAGGGTTTTAGGATATGATATTTATTTGAAGAAAAAAGGTTATCTAGAGGATGTCATATTTTAATTTTTTTTTAAATTGCACTGGAATTAAAATTTCATGATCGATTTTTGGGAGAAAAATCTGAAAAGTTTTAATTATAAAGTATTTACACAAAAGTAAATTAGTGAAGTAAACAATTTTAGAACATATAAAAAGTCTTGGAATATTTATATTACAGAAAAAAGAAGAACTTATTTTTCCTAAACCCGAATGACAAACTTGCTAATACGAATGGTATCTAATGTGGAAAATAAATCATTATTTTCAAAAATTTATTTTTGAAGTTATTTTTATGTTTAGATATTTTTAGTATTTATTTTCATATAAGTAAGGTTGTTAAGATTTAGATTATTTTGGATTATTTGTTAGGATCTTATCTTTTAAAGCTTTATAAATTCAATCGTTGTAATGTTACATAGGAAGAGAATTAAATAAAGTTAATGTTTTGAGTTTTTAAGACTTATTTTCAAGCAAAAACCAGTATTCGAAACAAGGGAAAACCTCTTTAGGGTTTCTCTCTTGATATTCCAATAACAAATGAAAAAAAAAAAAAAACAACTTGCAAGACGGTTGCGAATAGCTTATAAAGCGAGTCGAAAGGCCTAGCAGCAAGAATCACGAAAATGCCAAAAGGGCATGCTTATTAATGCTTAAAACATAAAAACACCTAAAAAATGATCTGAACGACCTCAAAATGCCGAAAACATCCAAAATCAGGGTCAAAGGTGCTGAGTTTTGATCTCCATACGTCGTTTCGCATGAAAGTGGGAAGTTTTGTCGTATTTCGAGACAGTGATCTTTTATATCTAAAAAGTCAAACAGTGACATGCCGCCGTCATGCATCAAAATCTCTTTAGGGTTCCTCGCTCTTTGATATTCAAAAATAACAATTTTAAAATCTAAATGATGGACGAAACAAGCTAACAAGCTTTAATAGTCTACGAAAAACCCTAAAAGCGAAATTACAAAAAACGCCATTCGAGTCTAATTATTGGGAAAAAAATAAAAAAAATGGCTAAAAATCCATCCAAACGATCTCGAAACACGCTTTCAGATAGATTTCGTGGCCAAAGGCGACGAGTTTTGATCTGCACACTTTTTGTTTGGATCTTTCAAGTTTCGACGCATTCCGAGATAGTTGTCTTGGATTTCTAAAAACCCAAATAATAACATGGATCGTCGTCATGCATCAGCTACAATGAATCGGGTTTCCTAATCGATTGATGCCCTATACTTTTAGAGTTTTCACCCAAATGGTTGAGCCACACTTCCTTTTTACATCACTATCATGCACGTATGCTAGATCACAATTTTCTAACTCATGCATCGATGTCAGGAACAAACAATCTCTCGATAAACAATTTCTTGATTTATTCACGATCCAAAGTGTTTGTTCGTTTCACAATAAATATGTCCTTGTCATCTTGTGTACGACATCATGCCTAAGGCAATAAAAGATCAAGAGAGGTTCTGTTAAATTCAATCTACGAACTATAACCGCCGACAGCTACAAGATTTTGTGCTTGTTAGGGCTACGTTTGTCTAGCGTTCACATATTGATTTTGTCAAAATAAATACTCTGTAGTATCTAGCAACCTAGACTTAATATGTACGAGAATCTTTTCTTTCAATGGTTGTCGCAATTCCCTTTTTTCTTTCTTTCTTTCTATTTTCCTATTTTTCGACCAGACTTAACTCAGTAAGAAGTCAAATCAGTATCTTTAGCCCAGAACACTTACGTAAGTCGTGACATTATACAACGACAATCGAGGGAAAAAAGGGTTGCATTTGCAAGTGGGTTGAGCAAAAATTCGTAATATTGTCGGACTGGACTATAACAAGAAAATACTGGATCATACTGGCCTTCTACCGGTCGGTTGGTTCCGATCAAATTAAACTACAACAAATACAACTATCCAATTAAAGCCCAGAATGAAACATTGTGGATGCATATCCTTTGCTGTTGGTGTTTGGTGTTGTTTGTTACCGTTGGTATGTGTGTGTGTGTTTTTTTTTTTTTATTTAAAAAATCTGGAAAAAATTAAAATTCTATCAAGAAAATATCAATTTAAAAAAAATAAAATTTCATAAAAATAATCCATGAAAAATATATTCATAAATATAACCAAAATCATTAAATAAAACTACATCGTTAAATAAAAAATCCAACGATTCAGATGACGTGTTGTTCCCTCCTCAACTGCAGGGGAACTCAGTTCGAAATATTGTGTACAAAAATGTGCCTAACTGCTTCCAATATGCATCTATATTCGGTACGTGCAAAAGACAAATCATATCATCTACTCAGTTCATATACTTTTGATCCCTTGAAAGTAATGTTGGTTTATATTTTTTTCATTTCAATTTAATTATAATATTTTTTTTATTAATTTTAATACAAATAAAATATTTTTATTTGATAATGAATTTATATTAATATAATCAAATTATATCATCATCGTCTTCCCCTTTTTTTTCTAAACCTTATTTATATTCCAATATTTTTTTATTAAATTTCATATAAATTCAACACATATATAAAAATTTATATCAAATTAAATCGTTATAATTAAATTATGAGGATGATAGATGCGATTTCTTGTCCCCGATCAAGTACATCTTACCAACACATTTACCAACTCCTAGCTTAGCTAGCTAGCTAGCTAGCTTGGACTAGGCCATCATCAAGTACCTCATGATTTAGAAGTCACCCCCACTCCCTCGGATTCCTACTTATTCGCATCAATATTAATCTCATGTAATATTTTTTTCGTTTTAATTTAATTAGAATAGATTTGTTTTATCAATCTTAACTTAATTATAATATTTTTATTTGATAATGAATTTATAATAATATAATAAAATTATCTGATCATTTTTTCCTCCTTCCTCCTTTCCTTTCATTTTTCTCCTAAATCTCATTTAAACCTTATTATTAATAAAAAAAAACCTCTTTTTTCATTAAATTTCATACAAATTTAACACATACTGTGTGTCGGATCAAACCGTTATAATTAAATTGGAATGAAGATAGTACTACTATCTATTTCCTCCATCCCAAATAATGTGAAACATGAAAAATTGACACGCAAATTAATAAAAGTGTTGAATTTTTGTTACTTTTACCATTTTACCCTTGATGGAAAGATGAAATAAAGATGAAAATATTAGTTGGATGGAAATATATGATATAAAATAAAGAGATTTTTATCTAAATATACAAGAACTTGAATAAAATACCAAAAAGATACATAAAGAATCTAAATTTCAAAAACATATAATTTATTCATCTCATTTAAATCTATAACTTTATTCTCATCTCCATCCCAACCCCTACCATGACCCAACCGTTGTCGGAATTTTTGTCGAAATCTGACTACCGTGGTCGGAATCTTGGCCCGAATCCGATCATCGTCGTCGAAAACATGACCGGAATCCAACCATCGTCACTCTGTTTTTTTATATAGACGCTCTGTATTCGCTTTTCCTTCAGGCGCTTTGTGTTTTATTCAGGCGCTCTGTTTCAGTTGAAAAGACAGAGCGTCTGAACAAAAACACAGAGCGCTAGTTTAAAAGATAGACGCTCTATTTCTTGTTCAGGCGCTCTGTTTGAAACAGAACGAAAGAACGTCCGTTGAAAGAATAGAACATCTGAACAAAACACAGAGCACGTGAAAAATGAAACGTGACATCTTAAAGAAAAAAATACACAGCGACAACAATAACATCACAAACGCACTGGTGCCTTGATTTCTAAACAGGGTATGACTTACACAAGACTTCTAAACCACGGAAAAACAGATCTATAAACCCAATCTCTCCGATGAAACATCCAGATTTAAGAAAATTAATATCAAAAGTAAGTTCGTATCTCAAATAGTAGATCAATTATTTTGAGCCTTGACTTCCTTGTCGTCGATGTCCTTCTTCTGAGCCTCGAACTCGACTCTGGTGGTCGCCTTCGAGTGGAGGTATAACTCGTCACTGGTGTAGCGGAAAAGCAGGTTCAATTTTTCGACCGTCAAGTCTCCGATGATGACGATCTAAAGGGGCAGTGCTCCATGGTGGCTGACGGATCGGAGAATTTGGGGAGCGGGGAGGTTTGATGGGAGAGTGGTGAGATGAGATGATCGTAGTGGGGAGAGAGAGAGGGACCGTGGCGGTAACGGAGGAGAGGGTAGGATGCGGTGGTGGAGGTGAAGACAGCGACGGCGACTTGCATTTTGGAAAAACGTAGAAGGTTGACGAGGAGGAAGGAAAGAGAGGTGAATTAGATGAAATTGTATGTGTTGGGGAATAAGATTCTGTGTATAGTTTTTTGGGAATAGTTTTGAAAAGATATAGGTTTGGATAATTTTCTGTAAAATAAAAATAAGGATAATTTGATTTTTTTTGTTAGAAAAAAATTTTCTTTTTGGATGTTTCATTTTTTTATGGGACAAACAAATAAAGAAAATTATTTCACTTATTTTTGGACGGAGAGAATATAAGGAATTCAATAAGCAATTTTGTCCTCGACAAAATTAAGATGCTTATTCACTTATATGGAATTCAATAATTTAGGAATCTATAGGTCCTCAAGCAATACGTTTTCGCTAGGGGCCGGGTTTCTTCTGGTTTCATAATTTGTCCCGTGACAACGATTCATCGAGAATAATTTTATCAAAATAATAGCAACAATAATAATTTAAAAAAATCGCATATATTTCTGAGCAGTAAAAGGCTGTAAACAAGTTATCCTAATGATGATTTATCTATCCAACATTTTTGAAATAATTCTAGCAGAATACATAAATTAAGTTCGAAAATGCGTTTACTTTTACATACATTAAGTCTTTGTAAATGCAGATAAGTACAAGAAAAGAGCGTTAGGACTTGTGCGATGAGTTAGATTGAGAGATTTTTATTCCTATAAATCGGACTAGTCTTCTGATATATATTAAGCTCTTTTGTTGGGTTCATAATTAAGTGCAATGCGAGAGTTCAAACCATGTTTATGATCTAAACTTCGATGTTCTATACTCGATAGATACGGACCAAAATTCATTTTCTCCCCATAAATTTATGCCCACAACATTGAATTGGAGTAACCACTAACCATAACACATCAATAATATTTCCGGCCTCAACTCTAGCTATAAATATGCACGTAATCACTCAAGCATGTCATTCTTGTACCTTAGCATCGCTCTTCTTTGAAAACCTCCGAAAAAAATAACTATAAGTCCAAAGGGTTATAGTTAACTTTGCCTCATAGCAGTTGGCTATGGCAAGTCGCGGCCCTCTCATCAACTCAACCTTCTTCATCCTCATCTTCATCGCATTGGTATTCATGACTCATGCACCATCGCATCAAGTGGATGCATATGATTTAGATTCAAACTTTACGTCTTGCTCGGTTTTCAAACCTATGTTTCACTACATCTGTGGTAGTTACTTGAGGGATGAGGCTGACACGGTTCCAAAGTGTTGTTGTGGCCTGGTCGAAATGCTTCAATCCTCGATTCCTGATCCTGAATCTTGTAAGTGTATCAAAGATACCCTCTGGGAGCTTGTTTGGTACAAATGGTTTCAAGCAGTTGATATCCCTAAGCGTTGTGGCTTCAACTCCAAGTATGTAATTAGCCGCACCTCTATCTGCCCTGCGTAGGTAAGTTCAATCTCCTAACCAATATTACCCACTTTGTGACTTGTGAATCATATGGATTGCGAGTTTTAAAAAATTCAGAGTCGTCAATTACTCCTTATGTGATTAAACACTTGACATAGGATCACATGAACATTTTACGTGTGAATTTGCAGGTTTCGGTCATTGGCTGGAGCTCATTAGATACCCTCACCACAGATGCATTATGCTTGGGCGAGTGACTATATCGGGATCTTATTAGTATTACTGAATAATGAAAAAAGATCAATGTATGATCTTTTGTTCAATAGGCTTTGTTATATTTACACCGAAGACTACACAAGTCGTATTTGTATACATGCTAGTTTTATAGGGCACTAAACCAATGTGCTCAATACATACGGAGTGATGTTACACTATATTGTAAACGTGTTGCAGTATTGGTTCATACATTTTTAGCGAACATTGGTCAAGTTCTATGTAAGACCTTATGGTACAAATGTTTTTGCGTACATAAGCCTAGATCATTTTGTCACCCTAAGTATGAAACATTTTTAACCAAGACAAACTAATAGAAGAAAATAATATGGCTTAGAGAATATGATGGTAGCATTATGTGTTATTAGTGAAGAATGAATAATGGAGATTAAATGATTATGAAATTTCAAAACAAAAATAATTTAAAAAAATCTCTTGGATATGTCCTAACAACACACAAGTTATATATTACTAACAACAAATTTTCCTTTTCCAAAATAATATGCAATATGGACCTATTTTTAGGGATCTCATCAGCACGAATCGACAACAAAACAAATCAAAACAACTCCAAACTTTAACCAGCAGTCGTCACAATAATCCTGATCAGCTCCTTAGGAGGTTTTGTGTCACTCTTCTATGGAGTATGAGGTTCCTGTCATTTCAAATTGACAATTTGGTTGATTGCAATCCTTTTGTCGGTCTTATAATAGACCCTTTCAGCATTTGGCCTCCTCCTTTTAATAGCAACTAAGGATTTACCAGATGGAACTCTCTGCATCCATGCCAACCATATTGTTTCCATGCTAATCCTTTTGTTTCCGCTTCATTTCGCTCACGACTCCTTGTATTACTTGCTGAGAATACGAACATGACGGGAAGTGATGGTTTTTAGTTTCAATCGTGCGCTTCACTAAATAAACTGCAATCAGCAGAATCACATACGTTATGTCCATACGAGCAACTGAAAGCATGCGATCTCTTGATTGTGCATAGCCAAGTGATAGAAGCATGTCTTGGTCTTGCATTATTCCACTCCAGCTTCATCCAGTTCAACTTAATGCAGCAGGACACAAAGCCTCAGAACGAAAAAACCATCTGTTAGAATTGAACTTTATAAAATTATTGTTACAGTAATTGTTGTCGGGTTAATTAGTTGGTGTAATAAAGTGAGAGTACGTTCTCTTATTTTAGTCTAATATGGGGCCGGTTAGTGTGGGTTGGGTAGATATTTATTGGTTCCTGATAAATAGGCTTAATAATTGTTACATCTATATATATATATATATATATATCAACTAGATCACCTTTTTTAACCCTAACTCATCTATATCGGCCGTCAAGGACACTACGAAAGTGAAGCCTGTTAACGTCGTTTGTTTGGTGATCCACTTTTATAGATCTAATCAGTTCAATCGCATACTCGTCATAAGTATTTTTCGCTGCATATCATAAAGATCAAGATATGCGTATGAGTGTTATCAATCTCTATTTGGTATTTTAGATCTATTTATGACGATTCTGTAATTGGATTTATCTACATATGATATTAGAGCGAAACATAGATTATTCTAGAATCCATAAAGCTTGACTAAGATCTTTGAAAAACGGATATGTGAATTTGATCTCCATAACCGTATAGTTAATAGATCTCGAAATAAATGTTATGACCATAAAGGTTTGTTTTTGAAAACTTTGAGACGAGATCCGCCAAATAGGAGAAAAAAAAAGTTTTTGGATCCGTTATTAGACATGGATGTTGAGGAGACCAATAATGATAACTCCTATGACCTTGATTTTAGGAAATAGAGGTCATCGTTGCATTTGGTTTTGTTTGATATTACTCCATTTGCTGAATTGTCTCTATTTGAATGTTTGAGTAAAAAATTGAGACTTGTGAGTCAAAACTAATCGAATTGACCCTTGGAGATCAACATCAATTCTAAGTCTCACAATTATGACTCTGTTGTGTTTCTCATTCAATTTTGAGTAATAATAATTGGCTTTGAGCGGACACCAGCATAAGGATTCGACCGGAATAAGATGCATGCTGTTCACAAGCTTCGTCTCTCCAGCGCTCGATCTGCCGAGTCGCTTTTGGTCATTAAAGATTTGATGAATTCAAATCTATTCACTGTTTCAAACATAGAACTCCATGATGTGTGAGTTGACACGATTGGTTCTCTACTATGGATATGTCTATGTGTCTTTTATGACATAAAGTTTCAACATGGATATTAGGTATTTATTTATTTGTTCAATGAGAGCATTTGACATTTTGCTTTATTGTATTTTTTTCATTTGTTCTGATAGAGTCAAGTAAACTGGACGCAATTTATCGTTACATGAACATGTTAGTGTTTTATGTATGACTTCATATATTTCTAAAGTCTCGAGAAATGTGTCGATCTTGAACAAAGTCTTGGGGTAATAAGTTGAGCCTTAATATATGTCTTGGGACACATAGAGTATATCACGCGTGATACATAAAGTCAAGACATATGACTTGATTTATCGTAAGCAAGTGATTTTCTCATTCGTACGTTGGTACATAAAATAAAAAAATCGTGTAAACCGACAAGAGGATAATACATGATATTTTTCTTGGGGTATTATCTATTTGTCATACTATCATATTAAAATTCATGTCAGTAGAGTTTAGAGTTGTGTAATCATAAAAGGTCGTGAGTCATAACAAGAAAGATATGCAGTTTTCGTCATGCTCCTGAACTTAAGGCTCTATAGGACTGAATTACCTTAGAAGAGCGTCTCTAAACCAATGATTTATTATTGACACCTAAAACCATCTGTTAGAATTGAACTTTATAAAATTATTGTTATATTTAATCTTTAAATCTTTATATGTGGGTTATATTAATTGTTATCGAACTAATTAATTGGTCTAATAAAATGAGACTATGTGCTCTTATTTTAGTCTAATATGGGATCGGTTAGTGTGATTTGGATAGATATTTATTGGTTCGCGATGAGTAGGTCTAACTGTGCTATATATGGTGACTCATCTACACTGGCCGTCAGGAGCATTGGAAAAGTGGAGCGTCGTTTGTTTGAAGATCCAATTTTACAGATCTAATCAGTTCAATCGCGTACCCATCATAAGTATCTTCTGCTGACGATCAAGATACGCGTACGATTATTTTCAATCTCTATTTGATATTCTAGATCTATCTATGACGATCCTTTAATTAGATTTTTTATTAATTTTTTTTTTTAAATTGTTCGTCAAATCCTATCCATGACCATTCTTGTGGTATATAGCAAAAATATCTAATTATTTTCTGCTTTTATATTGAAATAATCTAAAAATTGATTAAGTTATACTCCCTTTATCCCATAATTTTTGCAACGACATGCACTTTGAAACATTCCATTCTTATTTTTAAGGATGTCAGAAAATTCTTAAATTGGTTTAGGATTACGGCTCACAACTTAATCTATCATTAGTGTTTCATAACAATTTTATAAAAAATAATATTTAATCATATTAAATTAATCTCAAACTACATGCCGTTGTACAATGTCTGGGATGGAGAGAGTACCCAACAAAGATCAATATCCATGGCATGAGATTTATTACATGTCCATTTTGTTGGAATAATAATGAATGGCATGAGATTTATTACATGTCCTTTTTGTTGTTGAAATACCGTCCTTAATTTGAACGGCATGAGATTTATTATATGTCCACTTTGTTATTTTATATTTTCTCTGTCCCATATATAATACATGTAATATTTTTTTTATTTTGATTGTTTCATTATACATACAATATTTTCTTATTTGATAATCTTTTCATATAAAGCATCCCCTCATATAGACCCGACTACAGTTCGATTTTGAATCGACAATGAACCGTGGGTTCAAGAACCGAAATCGTGGTGGAGCTGAAACCAAATCGTTAAATATTGGTTCGGTTTAGTTCCATCAAAGACAAAATCGAAATCGGAACAGTCGGTTCGGTTTCAAAACGCGTATTTTTCCCCAAAAACGTTAAAGTATTTTCCCCTAATTTCTTTATCTATCTAATTCACACATACTGATTCGTTCTTTGTTATGTCTATTTAGTCGAAACACCTTATATTTTCATGTGTTCAATTTTCGTTTATATTGGGTCACATCTTAAGATGAATATTAAGCGTAACTTTGTAATACGTTTATATAAATTTTGATATTATCCGTCTTATATCATATTTTAATATAAATTTTTTAAATAAAAATGATTTGGTGTGTATTTTATGATCAAATTCATGTAAAAAACGTAAACAAGTAAAAATGAAATCATGACCAACTTAAACCGAAACCAAAATTGACAATGGAACCGGAACCGTCTCGTAACCGTCGTTTCGGTACCGAACTCAAAGATTCCGGTTTCACTTTGTCCTTCTATTAAACCGGAATAGTCGGTTTTAAAATCGAAACCGACGATTTCGAAACCGTGATTAGGTCTATCTTCATAGTATAGTATGCTCAACTAACTCTATCTATACTCCAAAAAAAAATCGGCTCACATATAAATTTATGACTCTATCATGAAAATGCTTGTATTTATTATGGGATGGAGGGGAATATTAAAAAAAAAATTGATTGACATCTGTATATTTTGTAAAATGTTGGGATCGAATCACATACTCGCAATAACCCTCTTTTATGCGAAAAGATTGCATTCTCTGGGATTAATCCAAGGCAGATCGCACGAAACACATAAAATCACCTGATCGAGATGCTGGACTTGCCAGCTTCGTTTTGATTCTGTTTTTGCTGCATTTCCTGGTTCGATGGTTGTGTGTAACATAGGGATAGCATAACTCAATCGATGTATGGTTTTGTTTTTTGAATCTAGCATACTGTAAAGTTACTAGCTTGTCGGTGATGGGTTACATGGTCGATATATGTCATCCCCTATGTAGCTATGAAACCATGACGTAATGTTGACTTATAATTTAACAATAAATCGGCACGGTGAGCCAGAAGCGACTTGCTGAGCACCACGATGCAACCTGTTATAGTTTCTGGTTTTTGTTGCGCCACATCGGCTGCTCTCCTGCGCCATGCCTAGGACCCTCCTATGCCAATTGTAGCTAGCTGATCTTTAAGCCACTAAATGTTTTTCATCTTCACGGCATTTCGTGTTCGATAGGGAAGTTTGTCCAGACCTCAATAATTCTCTCAGTACGTTTGAACAGATTTTCTATGTCCTCATTTATTAATGTTCATGGTACCTCTTCCGAGTTCAAGGGAGCTGCAAAAATAATTGCTATTTTCATGTCGAACATGTAGTGCGTCCATTATTCTTGCAACATAAGAAACATGCATGTTAAGTAGATCAAGTTTTTCAAAGACTGAGTTCTATAAAATTGACTACTAAAGTTATGTTTTTTAGGATCATCGATCTCGTTGTTAAAATGGATATATAGAATCCACACGTTCTTAAATTGACCGTTTCATTTGAACTTGAACTAAATATTTCCCTTAGCGAGAGCTCATAGCATACCATTCTTGGTTTATACTATTCCTACTAGATAGATGTGGTCCATGAGGACCATGACTGAGGTCCTCAAATCAGTACGTACAATTTCACGCCGCCTTTAGTTCGTGGTGGGTGGTTGCTTATTAAATAAGCATGTACGTACATCTACATTGCACGTAGGCTGCGTCTTAATTTTTTGCATTCACCTATGTTTGAAATTCGTGTCTTACTGGACTACGGGAAAATCATTTTAGCCGATGTTTATCCCTCCAGTAACATTGTAGAAAACAAATACCATTAATTCCTTGGATATCATTTTACCCAAACCATATTTAGTTGTTTCAAAAAAAATATCTTTAGGTATCTGCTTTTTTTTCTAGCCAAATAGGGGTAAATATGACCAGAGGCATTTTCGATATGTGGTGTATGTGTCAGGTCGGCATGTACGGTTTTGAAAAAAAGATTGAGGAATTAAATGGGGTCAGAATCCTTGATATTCATAGATCACACTGCATATGTTAGGTCGGTTAAACCTAGCTAGCTTATGTTTTCACACTGC
Source organism: Drosera spatulata (assembly GCA_035668315.1). Taxonomy (NCBI): domain Eukaryota; kingdom Viridiplantae; phylum Streptophyta; class Magnoliopsida; order Caryophyllales; family Droseraceae; genus Drosera; species Drosera spatulata. Next base: position 29,317 of record JAOVYX010018229.1, on the reverse strand, counting down.
GACCCTGCCTGTCTCACCACGCGGCTTCACAGGAGGTTTTATTCATTTGGTTGTGTTACGTCCATTAATTAATATTTCTCGATCTCATTTAAATTATAATATTTTTTATTTATTAAATTTTTATATAAAATTATCAAAATATTCTTATTTAATATCACATTAACTCATCATCATCATTATTTTTTTTCTTTTTTTGCTCATCTTTTTCTCTCACACTCACAAGGACAAAATAGATATTCCTTCTAAATTTAACACACACATAAATATACATGTCAACTCAACCCGTTATAATTTCATTGGAACGGAGGGAGTAATTAATTATTAAGAAAGTAGAATACTGACCCGTACGTTGTACGAGATGAATAAACATAATAAAGTTAAAACAAAATTTACATTGAAAAAACTTATCTGTATAGAAATATAGGTTATTGTATATTGAAATTGATAGTTTACTTCTTAATTTGTTTCTTATATTAGTCCTCAATAATGATTATTATTAGATTGAATTAAAAGATAGAGATAAAACCGCCATGACAATAATGTCCTATCACACAATCATACCGTCATGTCGTTCCCATTTTGAAACATACTAGAAAATACGATATAGACTAGAATATAATAGATTAGAATATTGACCCATACGTTGCATGAAAAGCATAAAAATAATAGAACAAATAGTATTAAATTTACATATATAGGTTATTGTATATTGAACGTGATATTTTTTATTCATTTTATATTTTTGATAAATTGATTTAAGTATTATGATTTACAGGTACTACTTATATTAGTACTCAATCTCAAATATTAGATTGAATTTAAAGATAAAGATTAAAAAATCTAGCATAAAACTAGGTTTATGAAATAAAGTAGAGTACTCGCACTGTGCATTAATATTTAAGAATCAATAAAATCTTATCTTGGTAGATAAGATTATGTACAACTCTATAAACAACTTTTTTTTTTTTTTTGGATAAATTCTATCATAATGATAAAAGTTATTGTTTTATTACACTAAAAGACGATTTCATATATAAAATTATTAGGATTTTGTTATAACTATTTGTTTGTGAAAGATTTTGTATATATGCTTATTTTATATATTTTTATTTAATCCAAATATTTTATGTTAATCTTGAGATATTAAATTTTATATTTAGTTTAGAAAAGTTAAAGACCCAATAAATTATAAAAAAATAGAATTATGCTTATTAGATTCAAATATGATTTTTATTTTTTTAATTGAGTATTTTATCATGTAGAATCACGATGATTAAATTTTGATATATATTAGATTAATAAAATTCAAGTTTGGTTGATGAGAGAAAAAATTGGGATGTTATTTTAATTTTGATTGGTTAAGATATATGTTACATTAGATTTTATTTAATTGAATTTAGTTGATATTTTTTAAAATAACAATAATATCGTGTCATACCGTTTGTCGTTAAAAGAGACTGAGTATTATGATATATACTAGAATTCTTTCTCGTGCCCTGCACGTGATAAAAAATTAATTAAAAAATAGTAGTAAATGACTTATTTCATAAAGAAATCGATAGATTATTTTTTCATAAATTTGTATTTTAAAGAATTTTTTTTATTTTTTTTTCTTTTATCGATATAGATAACATTGTGTACTATTTTTATTTTGAAAAGACTTTTGATCTATTTTTTATTTTATTTAGAATAGATGATTTTTGAATATTTTGATTTTTGTTTTAATTTTTGTCTTTTGATTTAGTAAATGACCTTTCTAAATATTAGCCATTATATTTATGTTTTTAAATAATTGATCCACGTGATATCATCCGATAATATATCATATAACTTTTTTTTGTGAAGGATATTGTATATAAGATCAATATATTTTTAAAATCCAAATATTTATGTTCATTTAAGATTTTAAGTTTTTTATTTAAATTTGTTGAAATTACCACATTATCTATTTAAATTTTTGTAATCCAAATATTTTTGTCGTTTGAAGTTGTGTGCAATTGTATAGAGATAGATTAAATATTTTACTATCTTAGATTGATGTTGATGATTCTCATATAAATTTTTTCATTTTTAGTTAAGAGAGAATCATGACGATTGGATATATATTAGATTAGTCTTGTTTTAAAAAAAAACTATATTATTCTTTATTAGAATTTTTTTTAGTTAATATACGGTAAGTGATTAGAGTAGGAATCGGGATTTTATTTTAATTTTAATATATTGATTAAGATATATATTAGATCAGATTTTAGAGAATTTTACCTAAACATACAAAAACTTGAAAAAAAGCCAAAAAGATATATAAGGAATCTAAATTCCGAAAACATACAATCCATCCATATCATTTAAATCTCTAGGCCTATTCTCAAACCTACCCCATCCCCTTACATCATCCAACCGCCATCGGAATCTTGTCGGTCGTCGGAATCTTGCCAGAATACGACCACTGTCGTCGGACTCTTGTCGGAATACGGCCATTTTGTCGAAAACGTTGTCGGAATCCGACCACCTCGCGGGAGACGTTGCCGAAATCTGGCCAACTCGTCGAAATCCCAAAACAGACATCTGTACTGTAGCATAGAGCGCCTGTGGCCATCCACTGAAGACGTTATCGGAATCCGACTATCTTATCGGAATCCCAAACAGAACACCTATACCGTAACACAAAGCGTCTGTACTGTAGCGCAGAGCGCCTGAAGAAAAAAAATAAAGCTCCTGAAGGAAGAAAAACAGAGCGTCAGTTTACTCAATTTCTCTGTGGTTTTTTTTTTTTTTTTCAGAAACAGAGCGCTAGTTTTCCAACATAGAGCGTCAGTTTCCCAACACAGAGCGCCAGTTACACATCCTTGTGACTAATCAATGGAAGTCCATAATCCACCACCGTCACCCAAAAACTGCTAGCAATCCAAACACCACACCACCTCTTTCCACTCTTCTCCATCGCCACTGCCACCACTTCCACCACCATTGTCACATTTCTCTCTAATCTTCTCTCTCCTCTCTCCTCTCCTTCTCCATCTCCATACCTATCGCCTTCTCCCCATCCTCTCCACCACTACCATTGCCTCATCCTCACCCTCACCCTCACCTTCACAAATCTCATCCATCCCAGAGATAGAGTTCTCGGACACCGGAGTTTTTGCATTCACATCGTCAACGACTCCAACAACCTCCATTTCAAGTTCGCCAGCATCGTCAAATCCGCATCAGCCATAATCATGTGTCGAAAATGAAACGATCTCAACATGGGAAATGAATCTTGAATATCGATCCACGACATCACCTATCGCCCCTAATTCTTGGGAATCAAATTAAACATTACGGCATGGTCTGACGCATCCAGTCCTAACCCTAACTGATCAAAATCAAAATAAGAAACGTTGAATCGAATAAAAGAGAGCCATATATTGAGATCGTAGAGAGATTAAAGGATCGAAAATAATCGTAAAAATACTGAGAGGGTGAAGAGGAAGAGAATGAGGGGGAAGGAAGAGGAAGGAGAGAGAGAGAGAGAGAGAGAGAGAGAGAGAGAGAGAGAGAGAGAGAGAGAGAGAGAGAGAGAGAGGGATAATAGATTGAAATTGTATGTTTTGGAAAATATTTTTGCGTGTGTATATTTTTAGTATTAATTTTAAAAAGATGTAGTTCTAGGTAATTTTCACTGGATTTTATTTAATTCGTTTAACTTTTTCTAATTGATTTTTTTAAATAATAATAATGTCCCATCATATTGTTTATCATCAAAATGATTTATCGTGTTTAAAAGCGATTAGATAATACGATATATACTAGAATACTATCCCGTGCATTGCAGGGGATGAAAAATTAAAAAGAAATAAGAGAAAATTTTCAAAAATAGAAAAAATTCTGAACCGATATAATCCGCAAAAATAATTCTCATCCAATACGTATTTCAGTTACTCAAACCCATGACGAGGAACCAAAGCTGCATTGAGGAGAATCAAAATCAAATTCCAAATTGAATCCAATCGAACTCAAATCTTACATCAACAAATCCAAATAAAAATCCAAATCTACTTTCGAATTCAAATGAACTCAACAATTAATTATTCTTGATTTGAGTAGGCAAATTTAACAAAATCATTGTTCTTGATTCTCGAAATCTGCAACATAACAATTGTCATGAGGTATGTTTTACAGCCATAAATTCTGCAATGAGGTAATAGATTCTTGCGTTTTCAACTCAGACACACTGTTTGTTAACACAGGCGTCCTGTTTCATTCAAACAGTTTGTCTGTGTTAACAAATAGTGCGTCTGTTATTTTTTTTTTTTAAATAAAATCTAAATACATAAAAAAAATTTATAACATGATATCCATAAAATTGAAGAAAAAAAAAACAACAACAATTTTTGTTTTTTAAAAAAATGAACTCACGCATTGTTTCTTATAACTGACGCATCGTTTCGAAACAGGGCACAAGTTCAACGAAACAGTGGGACAGTTCAAAATCGAAAAACAGTGCGTCAGTTCAAATAGAAACGGACGCCAGTTCAAAAATTGAAATAATGTGTCTTCAAAAATTTATGGTGTATTTCACTTTATTTGTGATGTTAACCGTTGGTTTTGTGGTGCATCCGATGATTGGAGTTGTATTTGATGGAGATTGAAGTTTGGATTGCAAGTTTTGGGATTGGAAAACAAAATTGATAAGCAAAAAAATGTGCGCATCTGATTCATAAGTTCATGCACACTTAAACCAGTTTTTGGATTGTATAATATCACGATCCCATTTATGAAACTCCTATGTTGATAAAGAATGAAAATGAAGAGATAAATTTGTGAGGGGAGAGATCTAGAGTGAGAAATTTGGGGTTGGAGTTCGTAGACGTTACGTTTGAGTTTGAGAAAGGTGATGGTGGTGGCGATGGCAGTGACAGTGAAAGTGGCGGAAGGGACGATGGAAAGGACGATGATGACGACGCGGCATCAACAATTTTGGTGGTGGTTTAGGGGAGAGGGTGGTGTACGGTGTTGTGGTGTGCGGCAAGATATATTATATGTTTAGGGGATTTTTTTTTCCCGGTTGTATCTTTTAGGAATATTTTAAAAAAAATTGTATCCTAAGAGAATTTTTTGAAGATATAAAATTATTAAATAACATTGATAAAAGTTATTTTTTTATTATATAAAATGAGGATTTTATATATAAAATTGTTAAGATCCAAATATGTAGTGTTATATTTGAGATCATAAAGTTTATATTTAGTTTAGGCAAGTTAAAGACCTAACAATTTATAAAAACATAAAATCTTAGTTATTAGATTTAGATATGTTTTTTTAATTTTTTTTAATTGAGAATTTCACCATATAGAATAACGGTGATCAGATTTAGATATATACTATATTAATAAAAATCAAGTTACGGTGGTTGATGAGAGAAAGAATCAGATGTTGTTTTAATTTTTTTAACTGATTATTTTTTAAAATGACTATAATGATTTTATTCAATTGATTTTCATTTTTAAGCATAATTTTATAAAAATGTCAATAATACTTCGTCAAATATTTTGTCATCAAAATGGTTTGTCATGTTTCCTTAAGCGACTGGATAATACGATATATATAGTAGAATACTCCCCCGGGCGCTGCACGGGATAAAAAATTATAAAAAAATAATTGTGTTAAATAATAATGATAAAAGTTATTTTTTTATTATACTAAATAAGGATTTCATACATAAAATTATTAGGATTCTTTATAATTATTTGTTTGTGAAAGATTTTGTATATACATATATATATATATGCTTATTTTTTATTTGATCCCAATATAATGAGTTAAATTTGAGATATTAAAGTTTATATTTAGTTTAGGTAAGTTAAAGACCTAACAATTTGTAAAAAAATAAAATCATGGTTTTTTTCTTAAATTTAGATATGATTTTTATTTTTTTAATTGAGAATTTTACCATTTAGAATCACGGTGATTAAATTTTGATATATATCACATTACTAAAAATTGAGTTACGGTGGTTAATGAGGGAAAGATTCGAGAAGTTGTTTTAATGTGGATTGGCTAAGATATATGTTGGATTAGATTTTATTTAATCAATTTTACTATTTTAATTGATTTTTTTAAAATGACAATAATGATTTTATTTAATTGATTGTAATTTTTAAGTATAATTTTTTTAAAATAAAAATAATGTCTTGTCATACCGTCACAAAACATCGATAGATTAATTTATTTTTAAAATTTATATTAAAAAGAATTATTTTTTAGTTTTTATTTCGTTTATGTGATATAGATAACTTATTTTTCTTTTAAAAAACATGGATTTATTTTTTATTTAATTTTGAATAGGTATTGTTTGAATATTTTGATTTTTTTGTTTTTGTTTTGTCTTTTTAATTTAACAAATGGCCTTCCTAAATAGTATCTTTTTTTTTTTTAATCTTTAATCTAATTATTTAGGAATTTTTACCTAGCCATGAAAAAATTTGAAAAGAATACCAAAAAGTTACATAAGGAATCTAAATTCCAAAAAACATACAATTCATTCATCTTATTTAAATGTTTAACCCTATTTTCATCTCAACCCAACTCCTATCATGACCCAACCGTTGTCGGAATATTCGTTGGAATCCGGCTACTGTCGTCGGAATCTTGGACGGAATCCGACCATTGTCGCTCGGTTTTTTTATACAAGCGCTCTGTTTTTATCTTTCCTTCAGACGCTCTATGATTTTATTCAGACGTTCTGTGTTTTGTCAAACAAAACCCTAGTTGAAAAGACAGAGCGTCTGAACAAAAACATAGCGCGCTAGTTGAAAAGACAGGCGCTTTGTGTTTTTGTTCAGGCGCTCTGTGTCTTGTTCAGACGCTCTATTTAAAATAGAACGACAGAGCGCCAGTTGAAAAGACAGTGTGCCTGAACAAAACATAGAGCGCCTGAAAAATGAAACAGGAGTCTTAAAGAAAAATAAAATACAGAGCGACAATAATAACATCACAAAAACACTGGCGCCTTGAGTTCTAAACAGGGTAAGATTTACACAAGCCTTCTAAACCATGAAAAAACAGATCTATAAACCCAATCTCTCCAATGAAATATCCAGATGTAAGGAAACTGATATCAAAAGCAAGTTTCGTATCCCAAAAGCAGATCAATTACTCTGAGCCTTGACTTCCTTGTCGTTGATGTCCTTCTTTTAAGTCTCGAACTCCACTCTGGTGGTCGCCTTCGAGTGGAGGTTGAACTCGTCACTAACGTAGCGAAAAAACAGGTTCGATTTTTCAACCGTTAAGTCTCCGATGATGATGATTTAGAAGAGGCAGTGCTCCACGGTGGCCGACGAATCGGAGGGTTTGGGGAGCGGATCGAGAGGTTTGATGGGAGAGTGGTGAGATGAGATGATCGGAGTGAGGAGAGAGGGAGGGGTGATGGCGAAAGAGGAGAGGGAGGGATGCGGTGGTGGAGGTGAAGACGGCAACGGCGGCCTGTATTTTGAAAAAACGGAGAAAGCTGACGAAGAGGAATGAAAGAGAGGTGAATGAGATGAAATTATATGTTTTGGGTATAAAATTCCTTGGGAATAGTTTTGGAAAGATATAGGTTTGGATAATTTTCTGAATTATTTATTTGTGAAAGATATTGTATACTTAAGATCAAGTAAGAAATCTTCAAATTAGATTTAATAAAATTTAGGTTATGATGGTTGATGAGAGGTGAAATCGAGATGTTATTTTAATTTTGATTGGTTAAGATATATTTTAGATTAAATTTTATTTAAATTGTTTTAATTTTTTAAAATGATAATAATGACCCGTAATATCATTTGCCATCGAAATGGTTTATCGTGATTTATCGCGCTTAAAAATGACTAGGTATGGGATATAGATTAGATTAGATTAGTTTTGATTAAGTTTGATTGGTTAAGATATATGTTAGATTAGATTTTTTTAATTGGTTTTAATTTTTTTAAAATGAGAAAAATATCCTGTTATACCGTTTTTGGCTAAAAGAGACGGGATATATATATATTAGATTTTGATTAGTTAAGATATATGTTATATTAGATTATATTTAATTGGTTTTAATTTTTTTAAAATGAGAAAAATATCCTGTTATACCGTTTGCGGCTGAAAGAGACGGGATATATATATATTAGATTTTGATTGGTTAAGATATATGTTATATTAGATTATATTTAATTGGTTTCAATTTTTTTAAATGACATCTTTTTAAAATGACAATAATGTCCTGTCATATCATTTGTCGTTTACCGCTAAAGAAAATAGGATAATACGATATATATTAGATTATATTACATGAAATTTATTATCATTGTTAATTGATACTCTTAGATCCCATAAATAATGCAATTTAAATTTTATTTAAAAGAAAATATTCTTGCAACTTTCGATAATAATGAAGTTTATCATGAAAATAAGAGGTGAGAGATACCGAGCTTATTAAAGGATTCCAGAGTATTTGGTTATTAAAGGGAGCACTCCTGCGGGCAAACACCACCCATTTTAAATAGACAAAAATATTCCAAGAAGATATATCTACTTCTACTGCTTCCTTAAATCCTTAATATAAATAGACACAAATAATATCTTTCTTGGAAGGTGACAAAAATAATATCTTCATATCATAAAAAAATTATAATTAATTTATTAAATATATTTAAAATGATATTTGGTTATTCTACGGCTGCAGTGCATCGATCTAAATCTACCTCAATATATTCTATTTTATGAATATTCAATATGTTATAAGATGGAGGCTAGGAATATGTGCATGGGTTAAAGCCTAAGTGGAGAAAGTAGGTGGACAACATATCATAACATAGTCATTAAACAATTATTGACTTATATAACAATGATGGCGGGAAAATTACCCATATTCCATAGAACCGTCAGATGGAATATTATGTATCACATTATCAATAAATATAAATAAGTTCACATTTAGTAGTGCATATCTCATTGCAAATTTGTCGCATATAATTTTTTTTCCGTTTTTTTTCGAAATTTACTAATACTATCATCATTCACCTCTGAAAAGTGGCACCTCCTTAAATCATTTTGTAAAACTCTGATGTCTATAGGAGGTGAGGTTTGAGCACCACTGTGTTGACCCTTTTTGGCACTAACCACAAAAATAGTTATGTAAAACTCAATTGAAGAGTTTAATTTTTTTAAATTTTTTTTAAGATAGGAAAATAGTTTTTTCAAAATCTAATGGTAAACCGCACTTAATTGTATATGTGGAAAGAAATAGAGAAATCCAGCAGCCTATTTATAGGTGTGCAAATTGCTCCATGACAAGTTATATATAGAATCTCCCATAAGCTCAATCTTCACCTCCAAGTTAATAGTATCTCCCAACTTAGGAACTATCTATCATATATTACATCTAATAAGCCAAAAATGACTATCTCTTCTCCGACCCAAAGGACGGCAAGCATTGTCGCCATCATTGTTACTGTAGCGACTATAACGTTTGCACTTTCGCTAGTAGAGGCAGATGTTGCAGCCTTCGTAACGAAAGTGGTTGAATCGTCTTGCGCTCCTTACCTAGTCAACGGCACAGCCCCTGAGTGTCCGTGTTGCACCTTGCTCGCAATCCTCGACGACAGGATCGACAACACGGTTGCTTGCTCTTTGTTGCAGTCTGCGGTGTCAACTGTTGCCGGACACAATTGGAGTTATGCAAAAACAATTCATAACCAATGTCGAGTCCCCGCTGGTTACCCCTTGACTAAGAGCTTCGATTGTTCTCTGTAAGAATACATTTGTTTTATACAGTATCTTTGAATTATTAATGGCGATAAAGAAAATTTATAACCAACAATACGTACGAAAAATTCTAATCTGACATCTTTAGTATAATTGGTTTTTCCGTGTTTCTTGTACTCAACAAAAATAACAACCGCCCACATAATTATGTCAAATTCTCATCCTTCTTATAGAATTATTACATTGATGTATACGATGTTATGAAAAATTCACTGTCTTATTAGTAATCTGAGTTGCGTGGTTGCAGCTCCCCCGCACCAGCTTATGCAGATACCGAGATGAGGGTTTAAGGCCATAGCTTGAGAACACATGATGTTGCACCAAGAAGCTTATGTGAAATAGCGCAGAATCTAGTTAACCAGCAGTCATCAGCTTATGAATAATCGCTTGTTGGCTCCTGGCGAGTTATAGTGTACTATAGACACTGATTATATACTACTATAAAATAAGATCTCAATTCCTGTGTAGCATCGCAAGATGTGCTATTTCTGTTTGTAATATCTCTTGCATGCACGAATATGAAGTGAATTGATGATCCATCATCCATGCCCCATACCTCTATGACAGTGCTCTAAATTCTCCTAAATATATGTGTCCTCTGATTTTCATCGCTCATGCCTCACTGGCCTCTTACAATTTGGAAGTCGCTTGGGTTGATAATTTTGTCATGGCCAAACTTTTTAGAACTAAATTGAATAATTTTTCACCCAATCTAGCTTAAGTTATAAGCTTGCCCCTCGGTCGACGGTCATACTCACTACATTTCTGTTTCTCTTCTTGCGCAGCACCATATATATTGACGTTTAAACAAAACTTTTACAGAAAAACTAGGAGAAATTATGTTAAATATATCATGTTTGGATCGGGCGTAATACGGGTAAGCCATATACTATGAAATTCTTACCATTTGCAAGTACAACAGGTCTGTTTAGACTTGATCTGGAGTCTGGACCATCTTGCAGAGAAACATGTTAAACGCAAGGTTTGGGCTTTTAGTATTGGGCCTTGATTTTCTTGGCCTAATTATAACGAACCCAAGCATTAATTGGTTATTTTTGAAAGATGTCCAATCCAATTAAGCAAAATGACCGCAATCAATTCGTAGAACCCAATCGATTCCGCCTCTGTGGGCTTCTTTATAGAAAGCCATCCTCAATAGTTTTTGTCTTTTATGGAGTAAACTTCGGGTTTTTTATTTATATTTATTTTATATATGGATATGTGGGAACTACAATTATTGCAGTTTTTGTTGGCTGTAATCCGTATATGTTTGAATTATAACTATCATGTATTTAAATTTTTAAAATTTAAAAATATAAAAACAATTTGATTTAAAAAAAAAATCAATCAATTAAAATTGATAATGACAATCACTGCATCAACTACAGCGTCGTATTTCAAACCAATCAAAATGAATGCATAAATTCATTTTTCAACATAGTTTCGTTCATCTAGTTTTAATCATGACTATTGTCAAGTGTAGCAACCATCTTTCTGTATCTTTCTGATCTTTTTCCTGCTTTGATAAAATCCGTATGAGCTAGAGTGATAATGTATAAGTTTCATTATTGTAAAATTGTGCTATACCAAAATTGTGCTAACTAGCAAGGGCAAGAAAATAAAATGCAGAAATAAAGTTGGACCAAATCATTAGATAACAAGGTGATAATTAAGTTAACAAGACCAAGGTACCTTGTTATTATTTACTACGATAAGACAGATATTTTCTCTTACTTATATGAATGAAACTAGTCAACCCTAACTGTTTTGAAGATGACATATCAAATAAAGACCAACCTTCACATCTGCTGATGATTTGCTATAGTATTTAGAACAAGATTTAAGAATTAAGTTGCATGAGTGTTGCTATATTGATCGTCATTCATATTGAAGATGCAAGGAGGATTTGAGGATTAAGCTACAGGAGTACTGCTAGAACAATCGTCACTCATATTGAAGATGCAAGGATCAATCCTCTGATCGCAGGATCAAATTACTGGAGTACTGTTACAATGATCGTCGCTCATATAGAAGATGAAAGAATCAATCCTCTGATCTCAACTATTTTTTGTTAAACAATTTTCATAATAATTTGTGAAAATCAGCTTTGAAACTATTTTTAGTAACAATATGATTTGAAAATTATAAAAGATTTTATTCATATTTTGACAAATCACCCTGATCAAGTTTGAGAAAGATTATCGTTTTGGAAAAGAGAATTGTTTTAAACAATAATTTTCCTAAACCATGAGATTGGAGGATCCAAAGATATTAATTGCCACTTTCCAAAGAGGAGATGAAATATTTTGAAAGATTGCGTTCAATGCCCTTACAAAGGGAAGAATAAGACAATCAAAGCACTACTTGTGTGAGAGAGACATTGACTTGAACCAATGATAACACACAAGGATCACTCCTACATCCTGACCGTGCTGAAAAAGAATTTGTCCCGAAAAGGGATGCTCGAACAACGTTTTTGTCAATCAGGAAGTGAAAAACTTGATTGCTGTTGAAAGGTCAATTCTTGGTTCATAATAGATTACTGGTGAAGGTTTTGAGATTAGAAGGATGAACTCATTAGAGTGAACTAAGGTTTAGCACATCTACTGGTGTTGATTGTATCGTTGTTATCATGTTGTGGCTATCATGTTGTGGCGTAACATATATCTCTTATAAATTCCGGAGTGAGTAACGTATAAAAGAGGAAGAACGAGTGTAACAGTGAACGAGTCAGTATAAACCTCCGTGTCATTTTTTTTTTTATTTGTATTTTTATTTCCTTGTTTTATAAAATCAAAAATCATCTCAATTACAAAAAGATCAACAAAAAAAATACAGAATTCTAAGATACTCAATTTATCTCTCTCTTTTGAGTATTTCTCGGCAAACTAACAAATATGCTGAGTCGCAGGAAAGCACTGAAGTACAGTATTCATATCACGGGAGATGAAGACTTTATGAAGGAGCTACAAATCAAAATTCAAAGAGGAACATGATCGACAAGGAGTCAGAGATCGTAACTAGAATTGGAAAGGAAAGGAAGCAGCAATATGCGATGGATTTATCAGATCCTCAGATCAACTGGAAAGGCTATTTTGCCAGTTAATTGATCCATGGGAAAGTTTGCACGAATGTATAACTTTTGATATAGCCCCTACTCCCATCTATCAGAAGATATATATGGATTTCTTTAAAGGAAGGAAATCCAAATCTATCTTTTGTTTTTTGTTATGGGATAGTACACACAACTCATTTTTGTAATCCAAGAACTTTCAATACGTTAATAGTCTGATATGATCCCACGGAAGCGGTTATTAAAAAAACAAATCATGATATGATTTTTATCTATATACCGTAAATATCTTGATTAGACAAAGGTTTTATCATTAAAAAACCGAGATATAATTTTCACATAACAAAGGCGCGTATGTTGCTCAACTTTGTAAGTCAGAAACATCAATACTGATGTGTATACATCATAACGAATATGTAAAAGGTACATGATATTTGGCTTGTTTAACTCAAGCCATTTGATTAAGATAGTGGGGTCTATATCTTGAGTAATAGACTGACTTTTATTGCCATTACAACACAAGTAAAACACAGTTAAGCTGCATATTTTCTTTTGAACGTGGCATCTTCAGTGAGCACCTTTGAGCTAATTATACAAGCTTGCGGTGCTTTTCTGCAAGATAAAAAATAAGATGTGTTAATTAATACAAGAGAAAAATGCATTTGATCGATGATACTTTTCGGGGTTCTCTGCCATAGATAGAACTTCTTCTAGGACTAATATTATGTCAAATTTATGGAATTATACAAAATATAAGAAGGTTATTTGTTTATTTTCAAAATTCAAAAGACCATATACAAATCGATAAAAATTCAGAATGACTAAATGTTATTTTGCCTTTAACACGTAGAACATATTACTGGTTGTCTTTTATGATTAAACAACTAAATGTCCTGTGAATTAATTTGAACAGTTGCTACTATAATTCAATGTATACTGCTAGTAGAAAAAAATGTGTTTGCAATCGTTGTACCTTGTAGCAGACAGCACCACGACTAACATCAAAAGGAAGCGCGGACTTGCACTTAAGCATCATATCCCTCGTGTTATTGAAACTGTAACCATCCATGTCATATAGCGCCGCCTTCATGCTCAAACAAGCATGCGCTTTCTCTTCGTCAGTCGGACTTCTTGGGAGAGCTTTTGCTATGCTCTTGAGCATCGAGCAACATGTAGATGTCAAGGCACATTCCGTGCCAGACTCCACGAATTTTCCACAGGAAACACGAAAACCTTCCCTCATCTGGAAAGGTATAAAATCGGCATTCATCATCGGTGCAATGACGATCATGCCAAGCATACAAGTGAAAAGAATCGAAACAACTTTGAGTAAAGCTGCCATGGCTTAATTCTTTTCACTTGCAAGCAGCAAGCTAATGTTGTATATTATGATTTGAGAACTGGATGTTTAGCTGCTTGAGGCTCTTTCCTCGGGAGGTAAGTATTTATAGGCCAAGGAATTAAGGGGGTGGAGACACGTAGTAGCAACTAGTGTGCATTAATTAATTTAATTGTCACCCGCCTGGCTAATTGGTAAAGATATGTAGGTCCTTCTGATATGAAAAAGTAGTCATGTTCCAGGTGAAATATTTTGTAGGGGCTGTTTCCCACTTCGGTTATGGAAGAGATGAGATAAAGGTTTAAAAGAAATATCATAAGTTTTAATTGTCAAGATGTATTTTAAATCTGTTTGAATCATTTATAATTGATTTAAAATGAATAATATCTTAACGTTAAAGGTGGATCCGGACTTTCGAGTTCCACCATGTTGTTTTGAGATGCGTTATGCATATTAGTTGACATACCATCACAAAGGGGGTTAAATTTGAAAGAATTAACAGAACAATGAGAAAGAAAAAAAAAAAAACCTTTTTCTTGTTTCCTTTCTTTGTTTTAGAAAACAAAAGCCACATAAAACAACTCCGTTTCTCTGTTCAGAGAAATGGAAAAAATGATAAACACATTATACTAACACAAAGCATAAAAAATTATAGAGCCTTGCAAAATGGTTCTACTTTCTATTTTTCCGCAATGAATTAAGAAAATATAGACCATATCTCTCAATAAATAACATGGATATAATTACTAGCTATAAAATAATCATGACACAAGTGATATGGCCAATTAGATTACGTACGGTTAGTTACAAGATATACACAATCAACTAATCTATGACCTAATTTTGTCTACTAATTGCGAAACATTAGAGAGTTCATTTCTATTATTTTAAATTGTTGCATGTAGATTATGAAAAATCACAATGTATTGACAAATGAAAGGAAGTAGACCTGTGTTGCGATTGCCCTGTTTTTCTCTGTGATTACATTGTTGCATGTAGAATAAGAACAATCACAATGGATTACTGGTTCAAATTAAACAGATTAGTTATAAATATATAATGTTATAGAATGGTTAGTCATTTGTTAGACATGTTTTGTTTTGATGCTTGGTTATTCACTTGGTTTTTATTAGTTATTTTTTGATTTGGTTAATCATTTTTGTTTTTAATTACTTATTTTTTATTTTGGTTAGTCATTTGTGATTTGGTTGGTCATGGGTGTGATTGGTCATTTTGATTGATAATATTGATCGATCATCATAGTTTTGGTTCGTCATATTGATCGATAGATCATCATGATTTTGATTTATTATCTAGGTTGGTCGATTCTAACAATTTGCTTCGTTACCTTGGTCGCTCATTTTTTTTTGGATGGTGATGCTCAACCATCGATTTTGAGTGTAAGAATGTTTTTTGATCAATCATTCGGGTGTAATGGATTTATAATGACTAACGTATGAGTTTATATGTTTATGGGCTTGTAATTATTAAAGCATGAGTTTTTAGTTAATAAAATATTTTGTTTCATGTTTCAATATGTGATATAAAAATAGCATAATGTTACTTTGAAAAATGCCTATTACAGCACTCATAAAAATTTTTGTTTTGAGTAAAGGTCTAGTTTGTTTAAAATGAGTAATGGTTGCGAAAAAAAATAGCTAAGTTATTATCGTTGAATCAGCTCTATCAAAATCCCGAATGGATGGTAGAAGATCCATTTTATGTATATCTTAACAGTTGAAACTTGCAATTTGGCACTAGCCATAGGAAAATCTTGGGTATGTCGTCCTCATGTTTCCCGACAACTTAGGCCCTGTTTGGTATCGTAATAGTTTTCTGTTTTCTATTTTCATTTCACTGGATGATGAAACCGAAATGTTTTTACTGATTTTTGTTTCTCAAACGAATGAAACAAAAACAAAAAGCACGAAATCAAGAAAAATGATTTTTTTTGTTTGTTTTTTATTTTATCTGAGTATAACACTCAAGATCCTTTTCACAAAAAGCATTTTATAATTCACAAAGTGTTTTCGGGTTTTCGTTACTATTTTATGTTCCTATTATTGATTTTGGTTTTTCAGATTTGAGCAACCAAACTAAACAACCTTTAAAACCCATGTAGGCATGTCTCCTGTGTATAGCTCTTCTATATGTGCCCCAATATACTTATCTGTTTCAATTGCTGTGGTGCATCATTTTCCACCATTGCATCGGATCAAATGGGATCCCGCAAAAAAAAATTAAGATGTATAATGGAATTTTTATCATCAATTTGGGTTTCTAATAAAGTTGATTCTGACACATAATATCGAAACAGGATGTATTATGAGATCACGAGTTCGATATGAAATGAAAGTAGAAAATAAGTCCCTCGCGTGCTATCTGAAAGACCCTATAACTATCTCGGCCATTAATAGGAAAAAATCTATGGATCGCAGGGATCGACTTAGATATACAAAAAGATCTGCTTTTGGCATGCAATAATTAAGCCTCATCATTCACCAAGATTAGATATTGTAATAAATCTATAGTCGTTTGCCGAATCTTTGATGATGCTTGGATAAGAAATTTGGTTGAGAAAACATATCGTGATGGTGGAAAACCTTACAACTACATATATCACTCATGGGACACTTATGTATTTTAAATTTTGAGATATGAATGACACTTTAAACATTCAACACTCAAATTAAAAAGATAACCAAAGGATTAAGTGATTGAGAAAAATAGATGTTACAAAAGTTTTATCTATTTGTGTGTCCTCCCTAGTTCGATCCAAGAAAAAAAAAAAAAAACATTGAAAGGACATCTAAATACGTTTTTAAGTCAATGCTCTGTGCATAATTGGATACTATTGAGTAGGCAGTAGAATCTTGTACTATCAATTTCCAACAGTACTGGACCTCTCCGAAATCAAGCATCATTTCTGAATAAATGATATTCTCCATTTCATAATAAATGAAATATTTATTTTTTTGAATATTCATGATAATTATAATATATTTTATTTTAACTTTTTTTATCTAAAAGATACAAAATCAATCAAACTCAGTTACAGTATACTCATTATCTTCTCTCACAACTGATACAGTAAATCTCACTATCATAAAAAAATACCTTTTCTTCAATAAATTTCACAAAAATTCAACATACATATAAAATCTCATACCGATCAATTTGTGGCATTTATTATGGGACGAAAGGAGTATCTTCTAGATCTTGTACTGTGAGCGACCACTTCATTCTTATACTCCCTCCGTCTCACAATAAATGCATTATTTTGACATTATACGCATGTCGATATAAAATTTGGCACGTGTATAATGACGATCAAACGTAATTTTTATAAATTTATTATGAAATATTAATAATTGTGTAAATTACATATTTCAACTTAATACATGTTGCGGGACAATCAGACGTAATTTGTTATGAAAACGAGACTTATATTCATGTGTATAAAATAATATAAAATATTGATATGTTATATCTATTGTGAAACGAAGAGAGTAATTCGAATGCTTACTTACCACCTCGACTTAATGGAATGCCATACGTAGACCCAAGGTAAATTAACTATCTTATGAACGTGATATATTTGATTAGTCTCTGTGAAAAGCGGCTCGAGATTTATGCTAAGATCACTATCGGTATCCTGGAGACGATAAATTGTTTATATTTTAATCATCCACGTCAAGTTTTCGTTATCTTCTACTAGTAATGTAGTTTGGTAACCAATTAGCATATATGAATTGACTTGAACAATCCCACATATTACAAAAAAACTTGGTAGTATAACCACATAAAACAAGAAGCTCCATTGAAAAATACTCTTGCTCGATTAGCCCATCATTTCAAACACAATTTCAACATTGTCTATAATTAAGTTACCTTATACTCCCTCCCTCTCATTAAAATTATAATGATTTGATGCAACATGATAATTTATGTATGTGTTGAATTAATAAGAAATGATAATTTTGTATTTGTGAATGTGTAAGATGAAAAAAATGAGAAAAAGAAGAAAGAAAAATGATGATGGATAAGTTGATGTGATATAAAATAGAGATATTTTGATTTTTTATATGAACAAATTATTAAAAATGAAAAAATTATAATTTGAATGAAATATCCCAAAAAAATATTGCAATTTGAATAAGACGAAAAGAATATATAATAAAGTGACATGGACATTTAAGGCATGCAAACTGTAATGAGTTTAGCTAGGTACTTATAAGACATTGGTCAGAGCTAGCCAAAAATACATTATATGCGTGGGCACGTTCTATTTTTATTGTCTAACTCGACCTTCCCAAAAGTGGTTAATTGATGCATACACTTGCTGGATTGTTTTCTAAACATGTAGTTACGAATACCTAACTACTCCCTTCCCCTGCTCGCTTATAAATAGTATCTTACGAGACACTGGAGCAAAAACATCTCATCTTGAGAAACAATAGCAACTGATAGAATATCAAGGTGCAACATACATAACTATAACCATGGCAGCCATGCTCAAATTAGCAACCCTTGCAATATTGAGCTGCATGGTGATAGTTGCACCGCGTACTTCCTTCGCTGATTTCCTTCCTTATGACTACGGGGACACTTTCATGTTTGCTTGCAGAGATTTCATTTCTTCGGGCAACGAATGCGCGTTGGACTACGCTTGTTGCACCCATATTAACAAAATTGCCAAAGTTGTTAACAAATTTTCTAGCCCGGATGAGAAAACTTATGCTTGTTTGTCCATGAAAGCTGCACTTTACAGTGTTGATGACTACAAGTATAACAACACTGCTGTTATGGTGAGCAAGTGTGGTACTACGTTTCCTTTCAATCTCGCCAGAGGTGCTCCCTGTTTTTAAAGGTATGTGTGTAAGATACTTGATCATTCCTCAATTGCCTTGATAGAGAACGCGATAAGTTCATGATATATTTGCCCTTTTACTCACTTTTGCAAATTATGCAAGATTTTGCAGGTATGTCTGATAAAACAAAAATGATTTTGCTCTGTTTTTTGTGTTTATTTATTTTTTATTTTTTAAAAATGTTTGGGTTAAAACTTGATATAGTAGTTTTTTTCATCTTTTTTGCAGAAAGAATGAAGTCTCAGTTTCTATGAAGAAAAGTACGAGAATCAAAATAAGAAGATAACCTGGCTAGTTGAAGATAATTCGCAGCAGATCTTCAGAAGCTTGTGCCTTCATAAATATTTCTATCCACTACTGTTGTGTTGTTATGTTGTTACTCGTTATCTATCATTATACTGTATTAGTTATGTCCTACAGTGATGCCATGATACAATGAAGTGATTCAAACTCTTTATCAGCAATTAATGGAACATATGCTTTCGTACAAATGCTCTGCCGTCGCAACATCAACATCGATCTATCATGAGTATACAAATTAAGAAAATATTTCTTTGGTATCAAAGAGTATTTCATTTAGTATCAGGGAATGTTCATTCTACAATAATTATGACCATTTTTTTTATTTAAACCATTTAATTAACATTATCATTTCATAATGGTTTATAAATAATTACGAGTTGAAGATTAGTTAACACAAATCTCAGATTTGGGAGTATATACAATAAAAGTAATGCTACCATTCCTATGCATCTATCATCAAATTCAAATTCTCTTAATCTTGATGTAAAAATAAAAATTAAAAAAAAATACCAGATATTTTTCACAAGATTGAATTAAATATCCTGGTTATCAGTTAACACTGTTAGAAAATTATTCATGTGTAATATCTGAAAGTTATCACTAAATATAAAAAAACCATCACATAAGATTTTAATGATTGCTTTTGTCATCATTTTTCGTGATAACAAAATACCATCACTAAAAGATTAAAATTATTTGAAAATTAATTGATGGTTTTCGGCCCACCAACCACCTTGTCATCGCCAACCTCTCCAATATAAACATCTTTGAAAACAATTGAGATATGTTGGATTTTGTGATTTGTATTTAGGATGAATTAATTAAAAATTTCTAATGGAGTTTTATTTCACATTTAGGTATCCAAAATCTTTTAACATGTATCTTAGTATCCATTTGAATTTTGATTTTTGTTTTGGTTCCATTACATCTATAAAGACAACTTTGTCCCTCCTTCTAATCCAACCATGATTAACATAATCTAACCCAACCCACAACCTAACCCTTCCTTTCATTCTCACTCAATCATTTCACCATTTCAAAAAAAAAAAAAAAAAAAAACAACTGTTTGTTCTCCAACCAAACCAAACCAAACCATAATTTCAATCAATTCACCATCTAATTCATACAATTTATCACGATTTCAATCAATTTTACCTCTCAATTTATCGAATTTGACCATCCTTTCTTCAATTTCTTTCAAATCCAAAACTTGGTTTCAATCCTATGACTCGTACGAAGAGACGGAGTGGATGATCATTTGAATCCAACGACGATGTCAAGCGAAGGAAGGTGCAAACTCATGCTATGAATGCACCGACAAAGAATCCAAGCAAAGGCTCCACTAGGTATATTTTTTTTTGCATGTTGAATTCGACCACCATGTTGTTTCAACCAATTCGTTTTCTTTTGCATGTTAAGTACCTCTGATTCATTTTTGTAACGCATTTTTTTTTTCTTTGGGTTTGATTTTTACAGTGCATCGACAAAGAGTACGACAAAGAAAGCCCCTAAGTTGAAACCCGGCCGAAGACTGGCTTTCTTACAACTCGATGTTCCATTTCGTATTTTAGTGAGCAAATGGAGGATTTGAATAGGGTTATTTCGAATCAATGCTCTTCCGAGTTAAGGAAAATCCCTTTTTTTTCATTTTCTTCACACTCCGAAGTTGCTAATAGTATTTCTCAATTGAAAGCGATTCTCGATAAAATGTGTAGAACCATTAGGAATGAGAATGGGCGTGAAAAATATTTTTGTTCCTATGACAAAGGAACATATTTCTATGATCTTTGGATTACGTTCTTTTGGAGTGAACGTTGACACCAACTGTTGGATTCAGAGTGATACGTTCATTAGGTTGTTTGGTGGTGTCGAGAAAAATGCTATAAGGCAAAACCTTAAGGTGAAGTTGTTCGATTTGGCAGTGTTGAAGGATAAAGAGTCCTCTCTTGATTTTGTGAGGGTCTTCATTTTATTCATGTGTAATTATATTTTATTTTCTAAGACAACGTTGTATACTCCGTACTTCTTGTTCTCGTATGTGGATGATTTGAAGCGTGTAAGAGAGTTAGCTTGGGGTGCAGCTATCTACAAATCCCTTGTCGATGGTATATTCAAGTGAAAATCAGTGAAGACCTCCTTATAGCCAAATAGAAAGAAGGACGAGGATGGAACTGCCCCGAAAATTCCATATTTAGAGGGTTGTGCGTTTGTCTTGTTGGTATGTCACTGTTAGTTTTTCACTTAATGTGTTACGAATAAATGAGAAATATTTTTTCACATTATTTATCAGTTGTGTTTGTAGGTGTGGGTGTATGAGCATCTTGAGGGAATTATCTTGACACCGACGGAGCATGTTAGCATTCCTAGGATGTTCCGTATGCTTGACAAGGATGCTCCGTCCTCGTTCGAGGACACGCTGGAGTTGCTATCTCAAGTCAAGACACATGAAATTGTGAAATTATACCCGAGCAGTGATGATACAGAAAAATTATTGATCAAAACACCTACACCAGAACTGGTATAATACATAGCTTTATTTTCTTGCGTATTTATGGACTGGTTATTTACATAAATGAAATGTGTATTTATTTTTCTGTGTGAATTGTGTATTTCGTATATATGAACTGTATCATTATTCTCTATGAACCGTGTATTTTGTATATATGAACTGCTTCTTTTGTCGCTGTGAACGGTATATATATATGAACAGTTTCTTTTTTCTTTGTGAACTTTATATTTGTATATATGAACTCCTTCCTTTTTCTTTGTGAACCATATATTTATATATATGAACTGCTTCGTTTTTCTTTTTGAACTGTATATTTGGATATTTGAATTGCTTTCTTTTTTCTAGGTTACTACAACTTTCACCCTTGCTAATAGAGAAAGGGATGATGAAGAGGAATCAGAGGAAGTAGAATAGAAGGAAATTGAGGAGGAGGATGCAGAGAGGAATGGTGATGAATTAGAGGAGGAGGATGAAGAGAACAATGATAAAGAGAGGCAAGATGATGAATTAGAGGAGGGCAAAGAGAGAAAGGATGATAAGCATGAATCAAAGGAACGAAATGAAGAGAGAAATGACAATGAACCGTGGAATGATGATGATGATGATGACATTGAAGGATCTGAAGTGGAGATTGAAGAGAGAAAATACGATGGTCTAGATGAGGAGAATGACAATGATGATGAGAAGGTGGATGGACAGGAATCAACAAATGAGTGGAAAGATGTCATAGAGACTGTGAAATTCATTAGTCAAGAAGAGCATGAGGAGGGGGATGTTCAAGAATCAAAGAAGGCTGAAGATAATATGAACTGTGTTTGTATATTTTATGGATTGTTTGTTGTTCATTTTTGAACTGTCAAATATTGAACCCATGCACTATCATTTTTCAGGAGTGCCAGTGGACTTGGCTGAGGATGTACCTGAACGAGAAATTGTTTGTGGTCTGATCAGGTCCATTGTTCCATTACTGAAGTCATGAAAAAGAGAACTGTAGAATGAAGGATGAAGAGAAAATCTTTTAGAAGGATTATCCCTGTTAAGCGGGGTAGAGGTAACAAAGGTAAAAAGATTATGACTGTTGAAAAATTTACGCGGGAGCTAACAAATTTTGTGGAAGAAAACTACTTGGGGAGGATGATGGAAACTTTTTGGAGCTGTTTCTTAAGGAGCATAATATGAGGTAATATAAAATTGGGTATGGTATTTTATGCTTAATACTTGCATTACTTTGATTTGATTAATGTTTGGTGTTATGATTTCGTAGTTCACATGTTTGGATCCACCCCGATGAAACTTATTGTGTGCTATTTTACAGGCAACCTTGATCGAATGGTACACCATTGCATGTTGCAAGAATGAAATTGGAGGAATCGAATATGTAAAAGAAGTAAATGTTCGATAGCAAGATGACGGGCACTCAAGTGGAGTGTTTGTTTGCCTGTGAGCGGAATGCCTCATTAAGAAAAATATGAACACTTTCGTGGATATTTACTTGAAGAGAGCTCAAATGACGTTAACTATTCTCCATCACAAGTATTCTATATTTCATGGCTCTTTTGATCGATTCTTGTATTTTCAAGTTATTTGAGGTTGTTTTATGGTGTTATTATCACTTGAAGTCACCAAAATAACGTAGAACTACTCCTAATCGGAGTCAATGACAGACTCAGGGATGTAGTCAGAGTGGACGGAGTCAGGCTCGAAGTCCGTATCTTCATCGATACCTGAGTCCTGAGCTAAGAATGGGGCTGAGTCTGAGTCGGAATCTGACACCACATCCAACTCTAAAGATGCAAATAGCTCAAGTAAAATATCAGGTGTTACATCTCTACTCATAAGGGGCTTGGTGAGGTGCCAGTCATCGTTGTCGTCCTAGTCCCAGTCGATGTCGGCC
Organism: Drosera spatulata; assembly: GCA_035668315.1. Classification (NCBI taxonomy): domain Eukaryota; kingdom Viridiplantae; phylum Streptophyta; class Magnoliopsida; order Caryophyllales; family Droseraceae; genus Drosera; species Drosera spatulata. The sequence continues at coordinate 5,557 of JAOVYX010018229.1, read as the reverse complement.
TCCTTGTCATCCAGAATCTGCTCGATGGGGACATCCTCCCCTGGAACCTCCCCTTTCGGTTCTTCCTCTACTGGAATCTCCTCCTCGGGATTCTCCTCTGCTAGGACCTCGTCCGGATCCTCCTTCAGATCCTCCTCTGGATCCTCATCTGGATTCTCTTCTGCTACCACCTCTGCCTCTGGCTCTAGCTCGGCCTCTGCCATCGCCTCTGCCTCAGGCTCTGCGTCTACCATTGCCTCTGGCACTAACTCGGGCTCAGCCACTGGTATAGACAGAGTCTCTGGCACGACCTCCGACTTAGGTACAAGCTCGAGGGCAGCTTGGGAACTACCACTGGTGGCACTACGAGGTCCGACTCTATAGCCGGTAGTGCCAAGGGATCTGTCGAAGGCCCAGCTGTCGCCTCTAATACTAGCAATCTCCTCCTTTGTAGTGCGTACTCGGCATCGGGTCGCATCAAGTGCATATCCCCAAAAGTCATGGGCCTCTTGCCAAGCACAGACGCTCGTCCTTGTTCCTCCTCATCCTCTACATCCGAGTCGTCAGGCGGAGGATAGTGATCCAAGTCCCTCCTGATCAGTGCACTTAGAATGTGGAAGGTCATGTGCCTGCAGTCATCGTAGTGATAGCGACGATTTGGCTTGCTATTCACTAACAAGTTAGCGTAGACTGCACGATACCATGAGTACCACTCGTTATCAGGAAACGCTTGTAACAGAAGGCATGCCTGAAGAATAGGATGTTGAAATAGTGGGTTATCCCCAATGGTTGTGGGAATGACATGATGCTCTACAAAGTGTAACATCAGATCTAGCTTCATCCCCATGGGCATAGGGCGAATATATGACAATACAGTCAGTACATGAATGGGATCATTCGCATCCACCCTATTGAGAAAACAATGTATATAAGTATCTCCCCTGACAACAAGATGAATAAGTAGGTCACGTATCCTACTCACACAAGACAACATCACTACACCTGAGGCATATACAATCTATCGTTTTGTGTTTCCTTAACTTCTAACCTAAAAACCCTGCTCTGATATCATTCTATAACGCCTTGACTTTCCACGTCAGACAACACGTGGACGTTATGTCATCATAGACCTAGTCCGTGATAAGACAAAATAACCCAACGGGTTTAGAGGTACAGAAATTAAGGAACTAACTACATAAACATCAAATACATTGAATAATTTACACGGTCAAATACTGTTTAAGTTACAGACTTAATCTCGAATGAAGTACAGGCTAATATTTCATTAAGCAAAACTAGTGTTTGATTTGATACAATATCCATGGGCATAGGTAGAGATCTACATGAACACAACTCACTCTAGGACCCTCTAGGTGCAACAAAAGATATGTCTGCAAATGAAAACACAGAACCTGTGAGTAGAGAAAGCTCAGTAACCTAGAGTATATGAGTTTCATTTACAGGGGGCTTCCGTTAACGGTTATGACGACCGTCGAAAGTCCCTAAAAATATTTTGATATATATATATATATTAGAAAAACATAAGTGTCATATCAAACAATATCGTTATATACATACATACATACATATATATATATTTGTACGTCTTCGTATCTCTTTTAAGTGTCTTTTCTTTAAGTTCATTTAATGATTTATGACTCACCTCAGAGGACACACTCAATTTGATATGAATGACTCATACTTAAATGAAAGGATGTCAATCATCGATCGGGCAAATCTATTTACGCACATATTCTTTTTTTTTCTTTTTCTTTTTTTCTGTTCGCACCTCTCATGCGTTTGTCCATTCAATGTGCCTCGGGATACCATCATTGAGAAGGGCCTCTCAGTAGGGAGTCACCTGTGACACCTACCACAAACGGTTTCGTGATCACTGTCGCGACATGCATGCGAAGGGGACGAGACACTACCTCCCCCTCCCTAGGTAGTTCCCTACTTGTCCGTCGGGATAACGAAAGAGGAAAATATATCCAAAATTCAAAGACTGATATGAACGCTCAGAAGGCTACAAAACAACCATATGATAACACACTCAGATCCAAGAAGAGATATAAGACTCTACCTTCACAACTCAAGAACACATGCATTAATTTATTTTTTTTCTTTTATTCACATCGCAAAGATAGTATGATTAAGTTTTGAAATTTCCGTATCTTTTTTATTTAACGATGTAAAGATTGTTTTCATTTTTTGTTTCAGGAAAGTATTTATATTATGATGATGCATATTCTAACCCATTTAACCCCGAATATCTCAAATAACTCAACAAACATAGAGAACCTCCATCCTCGATCCCGATCCACACATCAAGGCACAATATAAATAATGTATATATATATAATTTTAATTTCCTTGACATTTTCTATGTCACAAAAGTATGACACCATCACACACATACACTGCCAACTCCTTATGCACAGCCATACACAACCACGGACACAGCACGTACACGATCACACACGGAACGCTGCACACCGCCATATCGCACGGAACCTATAGATGCTGCCTTCCCCTAGACACTCCTATACGCATCTACCCAATTGCAAGATCGCAAACATCGCCTCAAAGCATCAATCAAATCATCACAGCCTCATAAACAAATACACTTCTGTTAGCGCACGAAGAGAAAATGAACAGAATCCAATTCTCATCAAGCTGTGCTTTCATGATTCTTCTTTCATTTCCCAAAGGAGAAACTGATTGTGTTCTTGGTGATGATGGTTGATCATATCCGATTCTGTTTTTGTTTCACTCGTAGATTATGCTAGTAGGCTCAGATCAAGCAATAAAATCTAGCTATGGCAAAAGGGCAAGCAAGCAGCAACATTCATGGCTAACAAGAAAGTTAGTTCCCAAATGAAAATCCATACAACCTTAAATCCCCACAGCCAAACCCCAACCATCACCAACATATACATATCACAACCATAACACTACACGCACAAGGTCAAGCAGAAAGGGACATTCGTATGTTGGGTCGAGGTCGGGGTTAGGTTACCTTGGTTGATGATGAACCCTAACGCACACGATCAAGAGAAAGAACCCATTGATGGTCACCCAGACGAGTTGCTGCCCTGTGTTGTTATCGGATCATCCCGTCGTCGTCCTTGTGTTGTTCTTCATCATCGACGTTGATGATCTTCTCCGGCAGTGGTGGTGGTGAGGATGACGAGGTGATTGTGATGATATGGGGGCGGTGCTGGTGGTGATGATAACGAAGGAGGATGATGGTTAGTGTGCTGGTGTTTGGTACTGATGGTCTCAGGGGAAGTAAAATGGGTAATGGAGAAGTATGATGGTGAGATGAGGAGGAAGGAAAATGATGGAGATGGAAAACTCATTCAGGCGGCGGGGCAACAAATGTGTGGGAGGATATGCATGTGAGGGTTATTTCATTCTCCCTCAATGTCTCATTCATTCTATTATTTATCTAAATTTCATAATAATTAATTCATCAATAATTTATTTGAGTTGATATAATTATCTCATATACAAAAATGTCACTTTTCAAGTCATAATCCATTATTTATGGGATTAAAATCGATATCCCTAACGCGCAATATTTAAAATTGATATTTATTTATTTACGCCTTCATTTAATTATCCCAAATACTCCAATATTGTATTTGATTTAATAATCAAATATTTTTGGGGTTAATTCTGTAACCCTTAAATGCAACTATTTTTAAATTTCATAACGTTAAATACCTCTAACTCTCCCTTTATACGTTTGTATTTAACCCCTTCCATTCGCGCATTATTACAACCTTGAGAATATATGTACTTCTATTTGCGTATTTAATCCTTCACTGTTTTCTATTGTAATTTCTACTGTTTTTTTATGCAATGACATGTTGGCATTCATATAATTAAATGTATTGATTTTTTGAATATAACTAATATCTAATGTTATTTGTTAATGGTCGATTTTAATTTATCAAAATTTCATAAGTATTTTTATGGATATATAGTTGTTCGATTCCGGTTTATCTCGGGTTCGACTCAACTCTTTACTTGACAAAATACTCGATGAGAGGTTCAGTACTCGACGAGCATAAACTCGAACTCGACTAATGTTCGAGCTTTTTTACCCCATATTTGAGTTCGACTAATGTTCGATATGAATAGTAAATGTTCTAGATCGAGTTCATAAAAACTCGACTTAGTTCGTTTCATTTGCAGCTGCACCGAAGATCAATTAAAGATCGTTTAATCGAAACCGATTAAAAATCGAATAACCGAAACCGATCACTAAACGGCTTCAGTTTTGAATTTAAAACCGATTAATAATCGATTTGGTTTCGATTTTGATGGTTTACAAACGAATCGAATAAATATCAAACCGATTAATCAAAACCGAACTGATTAACATCCTTAAAGTCTAGGGGTGAGAAAAGCCTTTCTCCAAAAACCCCCATAGCAAATCCTGAACAAATAGGACCGTCCTAGAATCGGGCATAATTTGTTAGGATAATTTGTTTTTTCAAGTATCATAATATCGATACAGGATAAAAACCCGTAAAAATACCGGACCAATAATATCGAGCCGAATCAGACTCGATTTTGACAATGATAAAATTGATATTTACATTTTATTTATTACATGAAATTGCTAATGTTGTTGTCATTGGATGTTGATTTGCACTATATTTCTATAATTCCAATTAGTTTTTATGTTTATGTTGTAAACAACAGTCAATAAACTATTGTAAAACAACCATCGTAACACATTTTCAAGATAAAAAAATGGAAAAATGGTGGACACTGTTGGCAAAAAGAAACGGTACCATGTCCTATACAATGGTGGGTCTCATGCTGTTTTATTTTCCCTTGCATCCAAAAGTGTTCCCATCTGTCCATCTGCACCCTTATTGCCGTTTTTTGCAAGAGATAGTCGCAGTCGTTTTACTGCAATCTCTTTTTAAAAATTCAAAATTTTGAATTTAAAAAAAATCCAAAAGTTTTTTTTATCAAATTTAAAATATAATGAAGAAAAGGTTACAACAGTTGATTAAATATTACTTATAACATAATTTTTTTCTACTGTTGTTGGTTGTTGCAATTTGTCCCAACTTAAGAATTGATGGTATTTTACTTTCAAAAAACTCAAGTTTTGACAGAACGTGACTATGTTCGCTTATTGATGTTCATATATGATATGGTTCTGTAAACAACTCAACCACTTCAATTTTTTCTATAACTTTCATGTTATCAATCCCATTAATAATATTTCATTTTAATTTATGTTGGTATTGGATGGAATCAAAAGTACCTGATATACACGTATCGAAAAATCGAAATATCGAAATATCGATACGGGGAAGTTGGTACTGGATGGGACGGAAGAACTACACATACCAAAATAATTGAGACGGGATAGGAAATGATCCAATACCGGATCATCCAATCCCATGCAAACCCTTAATCTACGCTGTTACCTGGTATCTGATCATACTTTCTGGTGTATATATGCAGTGCCAGATCAAGAGTAACCATACGAGGAGTAACCCATGTAGTTGAAACGAGATCGAACGTTATGATGTTTCTGAGAGTTGGG
>JAOVYX010018228.1:0-20554 GCA_035668315.1 Drosera spatulata | reverse complement strand
AATGGCTTGACATGGATGCTTGAATGTGAAGTGATACCTATCATTGAATTATTGTTTTCGTATTATGAATCATGTCGAATATGGGTCATTGAAAGATTTTATTTGATAGCTATCAAATCTTTTGGAAAAAGCTCATAAAGGCCCAATCTACTAACCTAAAGAAAAACTCATAAAAGCCCATGATGGTCCAATATACCAACCGAAAACAAAGTTGATTGTACCATTTTATATTTCATATTGATATCAATGCAGCCGAACGGATTAAACTATTAGGCCTGCCAAAAGTTCATCAATCAAAACATCGGCCTGGCCCGTGCTAATCAAACCAGGCCCAAAAATCAAAGCCCAACGATCATCACCTCATAAAACCCTAGCAGCTTCTCAGAATCATTTTCTCCTCTCGCCTCCAACCGCTAGGCTTTCTGTTTCTCCTCGTAGAATCCCAAATCAGGTAATCCAATTTTTCATTCTCCATCATCTCAATGGGAATCGATCTCTGTTTTTGATTTCTTGATTTCGTTTTGATTCGGTTTGTGAGTTTTTGGTGTTGGACTTGATTTTGCAGAAAGAGAGAAGCGATGGCGGTTCCACTACTGAGCAAGAAGATCGTGAAGAAGCGCGTGAAGAAGTTCATTAGGCCACAGAGTGACCGCAAGATCTCCGTCAAGGTAGATTTTGATTTACGATATGATTTGGTTTTTATGTAGATTTTGGCTTTGTTGTTGATTGGGGCTGTTAGGTCTTGGATTGTGTATGAAAGGTTTTGTTGATCTTGGTGCTGTTTTGGCGTTTGTTGAGCTGGATTGTGACGTTGATTTCATTAATAGTCGGAGATATGAATCACATTAGTGAGTTCAGTATTAATTTAATTTAAATTGACACAATCTGCAATCAGAGTAAAGCGAGAAATGTACATACGTTTAGAATCGTAGTTCGAAGTGCCTGGAATGAGAAATGGCTACCGAAGGATTTCAAAGGATTGGGATAGTTGATACCGATGGCAGCTGTTTATGTCAACAATTTTGAGTCATGGTCGTGTTTTTTAGAGGTATTGCTTTTGTTTTTATGGGGTTCTTAGGTGGTTTTTATGGTACTAGTTATTGTTCTTAATGTTGGATCGCGATTGCTTGGTATTTCCTGCAAGTGTGTTGGTAAAGTGGTAAATTTTATCTTGCATCGAAGCATCCTAAAGTGGTGGAGTGTTTTTTTTATTCTTCTCGAATATCTCGATTGTCAAAGTAGGGTATGTTTGTTTTCATGCATGCTTTCGCAATGGTAAGACATTTTTTTATGCTGTTTTTGATTAATCGTGCTCTTGAATATACTGATACTTTGGGACAGTTGTGCATAAAATTTGATGTTTAGATTCTATATGGCTGATTTTTTTTGGCTCCTCAACTCCTTTGTCAATGCTTTATAAGTAGCTTACAGTAATTGTTCTCTTCAGCCAAGCTGGCGCAGGCCAAAGGGTATTGACTCTAGGGTAAGGAGAAAGTTCAAGGGAGTCACCTTGATGCCAAATATTGGTTATGGATCTGACAAGAAGACTCGCCACTATCTCCCCAATGGGTTCAAGAAGTTTCTTGTTCACAACGTCAAGGAACTTGAACTTCTGATGATGCACAACAGGTATGTGTTTTTGGCCCTAGGATCAAGGTTTGCAAACTCGAAACAGGAACCGGAACCGGGTTGGTCTCAAAACGAGTCGACTCGGTGAACCGGTGACTTGGGTAGAAAAATCTGCAACTCAGCCGACTCGGTATTTTTATGGGTTTTTTGGGTTATCTAATGATAAAAGATGATGAAGAAGACAAAAATGATAATAAATCTAATGCATTTCGTTCTTGTTCTACTATTATTAACTATTGTACAATAAGCCCAACCCCGATCTAACATATTACTTGCTGATATACCACCTGGTCGGAGATATTTCATTGATTAATAATAATCACATCGTGAGCAAAGCAACTCTTATCCTCACCAATGAACTTTGAGGCTCTGAGCTCATCACATACACTCGTCGAAATCCGGTTACCTCGTCGGAATCCAACCATCTTGTCGGAATCCCAAAACAAAGCTTCAGTTCAAAACGAAATGGAGCGCATGAAGGAAAAAAAACAGAGCGTCAGGAGAAAAAAAACAGAGCGTCTGAAGAAAAAAAGACATAGCGCCTGAAGGAAAAAGACAGAGCGTCTGAAGGAAAAAGACAGAGCGTCTGAAGAAAAAAATATTGAGCGTTTGAAGAAAAAGCACAGAGCGTCTGAAGAAGAAAAAACAGAGCGTCGAAGAAAAAAAGACAAAACACCTGGAAAAAAAAGTGCCTGAAAGAAAAAAATAGAGCGCCTGAAGGAAAAAAGTATTTTTATTCACACATGTTACACTATAAACAAATATTCTAATGATAGAAGAAAACACAAAACCTTTACAACAAAATCGTTTTAACATTTGATCAACATTGTTCCTCTCAAACATTTCGTCGAACACCTTCCTTGTATCTCCATAAATATAAAACTGTATGTTTGGGTAATTTGTTGAAAATTTTTAAAATAATCAAATCAAACTTACTCGGATGTAAAGAACGAATGAGAAATACAAAATTTGAGCTTTTTGATGCAAAATTCGAGCTCATTATCTTCTCCTCGCGTGCTTTCTCTTTCTCTTCTCTCTCTTTCTCTATCTGTTGTTTTTATTTTTTTACAATGGAAGACAGGTGTGTAGGAAGAAGCATAAATGGATTTTTTACACTGTTTTGTACTGTTTCATTGTTTTACACTGTGTTCGAACCGGTGAACCGGTAAACCGGACGATTCAAACCGGCGAACCGGTCAGTTCACCGGTTCAGGGACGGTTCAGGCCTGCTTTGGGCGGTTCGGGGTGTTTCGTACCCGGTTTTGGCCAGAAACGATCGGGTTGCATACCATGCCTAGGATCACTCTTGTATAACCCTCTGTAGAGTATAAAGGAAAAGAAATGTCATCAAAAAATGTAAATAAAGAAACTGAAGAATGAGGTATATTTCGTGTGCTAGCTTGTGTTATTTTTGGATTCACAGCTGAAATAATCTCTCTAAGAATCAGTGCTACATTAAGTACTCTTTTCCATGTTCTCGTCTCCTTTTTTACCTTGTATGATATGTATTCTCTTTTGTTGCACTTTCAGGAAATACTGTGCGGAGATTGCCCACAATGTGTCAACTAGGAAGAGGAAGGAGATTGTGGAGCGTGCTGCCCAACTCGATGTTGTTGTCACGAACAAGCTAGCTAGGTTGCGTAGCCAGGAGGATGAGTGATCATATCTATGTTTACCCTGTTCCGGTTGAAATACAAGACCACTATCCTTTTAAGTTTTGTTTCTGAACCTCATTGTCTTTCTCTGATCTCGCTTAATGTTTACCGTTCATGTTGCTGTGTACCGAGATGTTGCTTTGTAGTAACGGCTTAACTTGGAATCATGTCCTTTTTATGGCTTTTGTTCCATGTCATCTTGTTGTTTTGAAACACTGCCTTTTCTCTAGCTCTGAGGAATTGATAAGTTGGCATTTTAATTTGGCATGGTAAGGATTGCCTCATGCTGTCGTTTAGACTAGTTCTCAATTTCGACTGGGGTCCTGACCGCTATGCCATGCTGCTGTGAGAATCTAATGTCAGCGAGTGTAGTCTCTGATGAAGCCATTCCGGTCAATACTCCTCTCATCCTGTGTCACTGTTGCCGGTTGAACTCTGCGAATTCTTCATCCTTGTCCTGTTGATGACGATCCATCATCTTTATATGTTGATCATTTCTTTATTCCCAACTTCTAGAGACTGGTTGACCCTCCTTTGAGATCGTCATGCTTCTTGTCAAATGCTATGCGTTTTGTGTGTAAGTGGTGGCATCAACTGCCGATTTCCTGCCTTCCCAGACCTCTTCAACCATGATGTATGCTTCTCTCAATTGTATCTTTTTGTTGCATAGGTAACTATTGCAGCTTGACTTCGATTGCATCATAGGTGTAAAAATTTTCCCTTGTGACTATGAAATTGCTACATCTAATGCAGAAATCATCACAATTCTCGATTCCGATCAAAATGAATGAGAATTTTATTTTTATCTAATGTGCTAGGAGCGGTATCCTAGCCATTGTTAGTCCTGTGATAAAAAACTTTTCAAATCTTTCAGTAAGCAACCATCTTGTTGATTCTGTCAGTCCTGTGAGTTATCTGCTAATGATCAATGCCATGTCTTGGAATAGGAGTGTCCTAGTATTCCAGGATGTGAATCTGAGCTTCTGTAGAAGCTTTACAGAATAGTTGTGTCGAACAAATTGAAGTTCTTAACCTGAGATGTGAATAGGTGCTTTGTGTCTTCATCGAGCTAGCTGGATATGTCGTGCTTGAGGACCAAGTGACCACCTTTGGATTGGACATGGACACCACTGGAGAGTACGTAGGATATGTCTGGGGTAGTGCTTTGTCGCTCTCTTATTGAGACCCGAAATGAGCCCGACATGAACCAGATGACATGTTGGCGGTTTTGGATGAATCGGCGATACATGCTTGGAATTCAGTTTATTGCATATATTCATCTAAACGTAACCATGTCGTCGTCAAAGGTCTTGATTGCATTTCGCACAGCGATTTATCTGCCATGGGTACGGTTTGCGCAAAGGGCAAGGTCACTTAGTCTTGGTTCTCTTGTGTTAGACACGAAACAATATGTTGAGTGAGCCCATGTGAAGGGATTAACTATGGACAAAAACCACATGATTCCAACGACAAAAAAGAATGAATATATTACGATTTTTGTTGTTATGCTTAATGGTCCAATTCTGCTTCTCTATCATTGTTTTAAATTTCTGTACTTTGCCAGGCGCATGGCAGTAGGCGCCTTTATTCTGGTGCTTCATTTTCGACATGGTCCATCGATCTGTCACTATTCTCTTTTCTTAAGATAACAACTTCTTCTTTCTTCTTTAAAGTTCAAGCTTAGTTATCAAAACCAGATCCGACATTGACCCGAATGAGGCCCCGGGTGAATGGATAAGTAGTTCAATCGTATGAATCGTCGGTTCGATTATTTTGATATTAGTTTATTTTTATAAATGTTAATATTAATGTAACTTGTATAAATTGTATGTATATTTTTTTAGGTTTTTTGAATAATTTTTTTTTGTATTTTTTTCGGTCGGTTTAATCGTTTGGGTTTTTACGCGAGTTTGATCGAGTCAACTCTGATCAATTGTAGGTCCGATTGTTTAATTGGACATACCCGACCAAACCACTGGGTCACGCGGATCGATTTGGTTTTAATAACTATGAGTTCAAGTATTGTATAAACGACTAAATGTGAAAAGTGTAAAGATAAAGACTATACTTATTTATGAGCTGTTCTTTATAGAAAAAAATGAACTTCCGAGTCTAGTAGTAATGTTTATGTGGTTAGGAACTATAGTAATCGAGAAACATAGAGGGTAATGCTAAATTATTTTAGCACCACATGACTAATTTCATAGAACTTTGTATTTTTGACAATAAAATTTAGGCCTACTATGAAATTAGTCATTTTGTTATGAATTTAGTCCTTCGCAAATATAAAATCGTTCCATTTCTGCTGAGTTGGTGATCCAAATGAGCTTGATTTCGAGTTTGGTTTCCCTTAATCAAGCTCTAGAGCTTCCCTCTGAATGGAAGCTTCACAGCCATAATAGAGATGAATACTCACCTGAAAAAAGCTTCTTCTATTCAAGTAAACACATTGATCGACAATAACTCATCACATATTGAACGATATGCAAAAATTACAAAATGTCAACATTGCTCTTATAAACATTACAAACTGTATATCAGACATACTACTAGTGTCAGCTTACAATGTCTCCCGATATATATACTTGGCTAAATTTAAATAAACAAAAGAATAACTTTCTGTTAAAGACTGTACTATCAAAAAACAGAAAAATTATGGGACTCGATGGCATGATCTAATCCCTCCAACCATCGGACCCCTTTGCTTGCAACAATGCTCTGTCCATTATTCTTTTTGTCACCATTACTTTTATCTTTATTATTTTTATTCTCACTATCAATTTTATTATTATTCTCTATTTCTTCAAAAATTCCACGTACAATATTTTCCACCTCAGCACCATTCAGCCTCTCAATTCCCTCACCAAGCTCTGACCGTCCAGGAATGTAAGGAGGCCTTGCTAGCAGTAGGATCAAATCCCAATCAACCCCTTTGAAAAAATCATGACCCTTGATTCCCTCCAAGGTAATCCTCTTCGTTGGATCCTTTTCTAACAATCTCTTGATCAAGTCCCTTAATGGTGTCGCATCTCCGATCAGCTCCGGCGATCTTGTAAGGACTCGATAAAACGTGTCCGTGCGGTTCGAACCCTTGAATGGGGTGGTACCGTATAACATCTCGAATAGTACCACCCCAAGACACCACCAGTCGATGGAGAAGTCGTGGCCTGTGCCCATTATCATCTCAGGCGCCACATACTCCTCGGTGCCAACGAACGAGTTCGACTTCCCTGACAAGTCTGATGACTCGGTGGACAGGACTGAGTCGGGCATAATCTTCGAGCTGGGGACGGACTCATCATCCGGAGAAATGACCGAGTTGTAGCAGTTGAAGAGCCCAGCGAGGTTGGATTTGGTTCGTTTGGTCTTAGGCGTGACGGGCTTCGGTGATGACAATTTCTTGGACGAGACGACGGCTGGTTGGTAAGACGGAAAAGGCTGTTTAGGAGCCAGTTGAGTCGAAAGATCAAAATCCACCAGCATTATGTGTCCGTTGGACTGGATCAGAACGTTTTCTGGTTTAAGATCCCGGTAGACGATTCCTTCTCTGTGTAGGTACTCCAATGCCAATACTAATTCCGCCGCGTAGAATCTACAACATTCAAACAAGATACAACCTTTCAGCTGGCTTGAACGGTCCATATGGCCCAATATAAATCAGAAGTGATAGCTAGGTTGGTGTTATGAATTACATTTGTTCACGATTCCATTAAATCATAGGGTAATGGTCCAAACTAAGACATAACGCGCTCTAGGATCATGTTAATAGTATAACTATAATGCATAATTTATATGATATCTATATTGTGTAGAGTTGATCTAAATCTTATAAATTCACGTGCAAGAGTAATAAGTCTAGCAAACACTAGTCAAATTGCCAACATGATTAATATACATAGGCCACACATTATCAAGCATAATAGACTTTGAGCTGCTTCGGTCAAACTCTGGTTTTGGTCTAAGTTCTTGGAACTGGTTGATTTTGGTTCCGGGTATTTCAGTCTTGCAAACAATAGACAACATAAAAAGGAAAAATGATATTTAATCCCTCTTAATTATTGAGCCGGATGATATTTACGAAGTTTAAAATTAAACACTTAATCACCCTATCGTCAAAAGAAATCACATTATTTTATTAGAAAATAATGTTAAAAGAAATTCATAAAAGGATCAATCTATCTTTAAAAGAAATCAAATTATTTTAACACAAAACATAATTTATAAGAGTAGAACACAATTTACAAGAGGTTATAAAGGGATCGATATACTTTTAAAATTTAGAAGGATCGTATATTACTATCAAATAGTTAGCGGATTTTATGCTTTTTTTTTCCCGTAAAACACGAAGCTTTCAACCTCATGAATAATTCTTTGTCTCAGAATGGGATCAGAGAATAAAACTGAGAATATAAACAAAAAGATTCTTTTTGAAAAAAAATGTTTACAGTACATGACAATTTTCTTCGGACGCACGTTCTTCCTAAAACATTCTCTCTTACATTACTATAAGTATCATAGTTTGCTCCCACGATTTGCGTCCGGAAGGTACTATATGTAACAACATAGAGAGAGGATTTTTAAAAAAATATTTATCAGGAAGAAACCCGCAACTCCAAGATGACCTCGTTCTCCTGCTAACATGTGCTAGCCTCTTCTAATGATCATATTCTCAAAAAAATCATTTAAACCGAGAGACTCCAAACGGAGAGGATCATTCAAACGGACAACGCAAAATGTCTCATTCTTTAAACCTCCTTAACAGGACCGAAGTCCCAACTTCCTGGGGGCCATCTGGGCTAAAGAGCATTTTTAATGGGTGCCCACAAAATTCCCTACACTTATATTTTAAAAATCCAGAGGAAAATATCCAATAAAATGGGTTCTCTATCCTCATCTTTTTCAACATTCATTTTCTATATTTCATTTCATTCTTTACATACAAGGAACCAAAAACAGACTCCCTATGTCAGAAAAAGAGAACACGTGAGCACTTATTTTTTAATTTTTATTTTTCATGTTGATGTCTGTCCTGTTTTCTTGTAGCTGCAAAAAAAACCAGATTTTTTGTTGTTGTCAAATTTTTTTGAATCATTCCCGCTCACTTTCAATTATTGGAATATGGGGTGAATGGAGACGATTTCCTAGGGGATCTCATTTGATATCGTTAAGAAAAAAATCTATTTTTAATTTTTCAAAACAAAGAGTATTTTTGGTTCCGATAAGGAATGATTATAGGGAAAAACTATTATATGAAAACCGTTTTTTATATATAAAAAATGATACTTTAGTATTTTATTACAAAAATATGAATAAAAAAACGGTTACCAATGATGTTTTAAATCAAGTTGTCACCGGAGTGACTAATCAAGTCACCATGGCCTCCCAAACTAACCTAATCAAATCTATTCTAGAGGAGTTAAACACAGAGTAAATCAAATTGGACTCAAAGTTCAGTTGCGTGTGAATCTGATTTATCAATAAATTAAAATCAAAATCAACGTACTAATTACCTGATGACGTCATCGGAGAACATCTTCTCGCTCTGCATCCGCCTCAGAGTCCCCAAATCCCCGCCACTACAATACTCAATGGCGAACCCGACTACCTCCTCCGTCTCCGCGACCCCTCTCATTCTCGCCACCAGCGTATGCCTCGTCTCCCTAAGCACCTTTCTCTCCATCTCCACCCTCCTCATCGCCGCCCCATTGCCACCGCCATTGCTGTTGCTGGTCTTTTTGGTTCGGATAAGGGATTTGGAGATGACTTTGAGTGCGAGATCATCGAGTTGTTGTTCGTCGTCGTCGTCATTGTTGAGTATTCGGAATACGACTCCTTTTGAGCCTCGGCCGATTGGGCTGGAGAGGGTTAGGTGGTTCAGGTCCAGGGATCTGATGATGACGGGTTCGGATTCGTTGAAGTTTGATGATTCCACCATTTTGCTATGGCGAGGTGGGTTGTGTTGTGTGGTTTGCTTGGAGGTTAAGAATAAAATTGGACTGTGTGGAAGTCTTGTGGGAGAGGCGAATTAGAGATTTTGATGGGCATGTGTGCTTTTTATACAAGTGTATCTGATAGCAAGAATATTTTAATATTCGACTTAATGATATACTCCCTACTTCAAAATTAAATATAGTAATTAATTTGACATGAGATTTTATGTAATTATTGAATTTTCGTAGATTTTAATAAAAAAAATAATTTTTTTTAGTGATAATGAAATTTACTATAACGGTTGAAAAATAAGTTAATAAAATATACTGTAACGATTTGACATTTGATAAAATGTTGTATTTATTTTAAGATAATTCAAAAAAAAAGTGTTGTGTTGTATTATCTCCGTCCCAATATAATTGGAACTGTTTGATCCGAAATTGAATTTTATATGTGTGTTGAATTTGAATGAAATTTGATGAAGAAAAAATATTTTTTTAAAAATAATTGGGTGTAAGTGTGGTTTAGGAAAGAGGAGAGGGAAGGAGGTTGTGGTAGTTTGATTACTCCCGTAGTCCCGAAAAGGATGTAACAATTTAACATGGCACGCGTATCAATGTAAAGTTTGACATGCGTACAATGACGATCAAATATAGTTTTTTTTTTGTAAATTTATCGTGAAACATAAATAGTTGTGTAAGTTACGTACTTCAACCTAATACATATTGCGGGAGGATCAGACACAATTTGATATGAAAATAAGACTTGTATTCATACGTATAGAATAGTATAAAATACGTATATATTACATCTTTTATGAGATGAAGAAAATATATTAATATAAATTCATTATCAAATAAGAAAAAAGTAAAATATTGTATTTATATAAAGCCTAACAAAAAAAAAATATTGCAATTAAATTTGGGATGAAGGGACTGCTTATTATGAGACAGAGGGAGTACATATCCCTCTGTTTCACAAAAGTTATATTTCTTTTGTTTTAATATAAATGTAATATTTTTTTCTTTGATTGTTCAGATTTACTTATAATCTTTTCAATTTTTATAATTTTTCATATAAAAATATCAAAACAATCAATATCTGCTACATCTGCTATCATACATCATTATCTCTCACAATAGTGAACCCCAATATCATTATAAAAAATATTTTTTCTTCATCAAAATTCATAAAAATTTAACACATATATAAAATCTTATATCGGATCAAATTATTACGTCTAAATTTGGACTGAGGGAGTTTGATTTTTGTTATTATTCAATACGTATTTTATCACTCAATGATGTATAAATATTCCGCAACTCATTACAAGTTAAATTAAACAATATAAATTATAATTGATATTATACGAAAATTTTATAAATGAACATCATTTAGTCTTAACGGGACGCTAGTCAATGTTGATCTCCAAAAATAGGTAAGAAAAATATTATAATCTTTGCATGACAGATAGAGCTTTGTTCTTGTGACTTGAAATTTCGGTTCTTTCTTTAACAGGTAAATGTTAGGAGAGCTTTGCGTCACAGACGGGTTAATTTGTGAGGTTCGCTTCGAAGGATTGTCTAGAGTTCTCCACATTTCTCTAGACAATTTCATACTTTTCTAGAGTTTTCTTGAGAACTCTAGGGTTCTCCGGAATTCTCTAAAATTCCCTAGAATTAGGAAGAGTTTTTTAGAGAGTTCTTGTACATAGGAGAAGGATATGAAAGAGTCTAAATGTCAAGTCTAGAACTCTCCATGAAGGAGTATATAAAGGGATGCAAGGCTCATTTGCAAAACCATCCCAAGGAATCCTAACTCATTCCACGTTCTTTTAAGCTCAAAACTTTGTAAACCCTCAAATGTTCTCAATACAAGCTTGTTTTCAAATTCAAACTCTCTTGTGTTCTCAAATATCATCTTTTGGATAACGAGTAAGTTGAGCTCAAATAAAGGAGTGAGTAATTTAAGTGACGCACGAATAACAAAACTTTAACCCCGTGACATTTGTCTCCCATGTGGATGACTCGATGGAAAAATAAACATGTTCTGTATTTGGATCCGATATTTGACCCCGAAACAAATTTGGTGTGGGTATAATAGTAGAATAAGTCTTCGTGGATGTATAGTAGCAGGATAAAATTTGGTAGCAGTAGTTTCTGTTTGCATCAGCCAATGCGTAACATGTTTAGCTTACCTCACAGGAAAAAGAGAAGACGTGGCCGTGTTGTGTGGCGAACCGAGAGGAGTTTTGGGCCAAAATTTAACCCGAAAAGGGCAGCTATAAGCAAACCAACTTGGACAAGTCTATAGATTAATATCCTGTGAGTCTATTTTTAATAAAGGAAAAGTCGGATTTTTTGAGCTTTTTGGGAACGTGATGAGCAAGTTTTTGCAAGCTGTTGAAAAGTGTCCACTTTGTGAGGAGTGGGTTTAATGTCATCCATTCTTAGAGCACTTTCAACGGCTTCTTTACCCAGTTCCCTAACTCCACGGGAGTGTTGTTTATTAACTTGGCGTGTTCTTAGAAAGTTTTTAGAAAATATGTTGTTATTTTTGGATTTTAGGTAGTATTTAAGTTGATGATAGTTTCATTTGTTATTAATTTTGATGATGAAAAATAATTAAAGTTCATCTTTTTAGAAAGAGAGATAGCATCTTTATTTATCGTTCTTTGTTTGTCTTTGATTCTCAAATTGTCCTTGCATCATTTCTCCACCTCATTTTTATATCCCCCTTGGGAAATCAAAAAGACATTCTCTAACACAAAATTACTCAGACACGTCAGCAAAAATTGAACAGGATTGCCATTTACCCAAAAATCTCTCCACCATTTCAAAAAACCTTGTATCTTCGTCTTCATCATCTCCATTTTTGTCACTTGGAAACGATCAATGATTCTTATTTGCGAATCTCAACTGATCATTTTTCAAATTTTCGAAATCTCAATGGGGTTTAATATCTTCGAGATTTAGGGTTTGTTAGACATTTTGATATTTGATTCTTACCTTCGTTGTCGATGAGATCTCACTTTCAGTTTTGGTACTCCTTTCCCACTCTGATTTTTCAATTGCCCATGAATTATATACATCTATTCTTTTTCCTTCTTTTGTGTGTTACGAATCTGATGATATATTAATATACTGATACACTTTCAAGATCGAAGAAAAAAATACAAATTTTTTATTTTTTAAATCGGGATAGGGAATTGATTTGGGGAGAACCATTGTGCAGGTTTGTCGAAAATCAACTTCCTAGATCTTAAAATGCTACTGTAGCACTACAGAGCAGGGAAGGAGATAGAAAAACTGTTGCCAATAGTCTTAGATGTTGAAGATCTATGACTTCGTTTTAATTTTATGATTATAACATTTCTTGGTATCAATGATCATGAATCCTACGAGTTAAAAGTGTAATCAAAGGTCCAACATCGTTAAGTCAAAGACTCTATAAGAAGTGGTCTCATGACACCACATGAATGGCTAAATCAATTAAATTTTAAAATAATGACAAGTGTTCACCATGCAAAGGTTGAATATTATAATATAAATATACTCATTTATCATCAAAAAGGTAAGATTCTCTCGATCCTATTTAGTCATTAAATTTTCATATACTGAATCAAGATTGACTTAAGTATCGTAGTCGGTTTCGAGGATCATCACCTCGGATGCGAGTAACCGAACTTCTTGATTCTGATCTGTGTAGGTTTTCGTGTCAGGATCAGGACCCAAAACACTAGTAGTCCACCACGTAAACATCTAAACTCTCGAGTTTAGGCCTCTTATCCGAGTTTAACATAAACAATTTGACGTCCACCGTGAGGCTCGATCCAATAACATGAAGTCGTCAGAGTGCTCAAGACCAGACACAACAAGCCCACAGTAGCGATCGACAAAGACAATCCCGACTTAAAGCTCCTCCACCGGTTCGCTCCTCCACCGGTTCGGAAGGAGGAGGTAACGAGGCCTGAAGCGAACGCGAAGGCGATGACAGTCGAGATGTTCAATCAACTCCAATTTCAGATAAAAGAGCGGATCACAACCATCATTAGGATCATGACCGACATCCTGAACCAAAGACTATCTCTACCACCCTATGTTGAGTTATTTTATTATTTATAACAAAGAAATATCTTTAATTATATGTTTTAATATTAACTGTACGATTAAGTTTAAAAATAAATGGTGAAGATTAAATCATCCATGTTAAAAACCTAATATTTCTTATATATATTAACCTGAAGACAACAATCCTTATATTCAAAACTAAACATCTTATTTTTCTTGCTTTATGTTTAGTGAGGAAACAACCAAATATTTTACTATGTTAAAAGAAAGAAAAAACAATCACTCCGTGAGTAACCCTAGCCGCCGCCAGAGGTCAACCACGACAAAACCTAGCCGCCGTCAGCGGCCACCGACCACTCTTCACCTTCGCATCATCCGACATCTTCCCCAGGATCGAATCAGCATCTCCCACCAGGACGAGGCCGCATATACTCCACCGTCGGACCTGTCTCAATTCACAAGATCTGATACTTTGATTCGTTGTTCTCTTGCTTTCGATTCGTCCCTCTCGTCGCAAAGATCGTGTTCGTTGCGCGGATTTGGGTCGTCGATCGGGGATGAATCTGTCACAAAAATTTGATTAAGATCTGGTTCGTGTGTATCCAAGGTCGCATGATTGACTTTGTTCGTTTCGCTGCTCCTGTTTGGTGTTGATCTGCTCAATCACTTATCTCAGGAAGAGGAGGGGAGGGATTCATGTGACACCAGTAGGTTGAAGCTGGTGTATTATTTTCTTTGGGTGCAAACAAGGGTTTCAGGAGTGAATCCTATTCTTTGAAGTCGAATCGCACACTGAAGGAAAACATAGCTCTACAAGATATCCAGCGACAATTTCCTTGTCTCAAGTGTGATCTTTCCTTAATCCTCCGCAAATTTATTCGACTGGTTCCTAAATTGAAAAATTGTTAGGGGAACAATGACCAATTTACTTCAAGTTGTAATGTTTAAACTTCAAAATTTTGGAGAGTTAAAAGTATAATGATTCGAATAGAATGATTTATTTCGGTATAAAATCTCTAAATTGTTTGTCTCTTCGATTTGCGAAAACTTACAATAAATATAAAACAGACAAAAAAATGTGGGATAATCTGAGAGTTCAATTTGAAAGGAAGGAAGAAGTCACTAAAGCTCATCTGATGGTCAAATTCATGAATATAAAATTTGTTCACGATAAATAAGTTCTTTCTCAGGTCTTTGATTTGGAGAATTTGATCATGAAATTGAAAAATGACAAAATCACAATTTGGGATGTTTCCTGATAGAAACTATTATTAATAAGCTATCTGCATCGTGGCTTTCGTTCAAAACTGGAATGCAATGAAACAAAAGTTATGTGGAGCTGAATGATCTCAAATGATTCATTGGAATCGAAGATGGGAACCGTACTAGGAACAACGAAGAATCGGTGAAGCAACAACCTTTTGTGGATAATTTGTCACTCGATCGAAGAAGTATCCTAGGAAGTCCAAGCTGTTAAAGGATGAACTCAAGCAGTTCGAACCCACAAAGATAATTGCCAAGAAAAAAAAAAAGGACAGGTGCTATAATTATGGTAAATGAGGACATTTGGAAGCTGATTGCAAGGTGCCAAATGTTTTTGATGTATTAAAGAAGCAAACTAACATGGTGGTTGGCAATGTTGAGCCTACACATTTCATTGGTATAGCAGAAAAAGATGAGGCCAGTGTATATTCTGATAGGTGGTTAGATTCTGGTGTTTCCTGTCATTTATGTGGAAAAAAAATTTGCTAGCTGATATTGCTGGTCTTTTGGACATGATTATAGTTGAAAATAACAAATGTGCGCAGGTTACAGTTGAAAATGATATTGCCGGTCTTTCTCAAAGATTTTAATTAAGTCAAGTCGTAATTCGGTGAATTAGCATAACCCTGCTAAAAGTTCAAAGCAACTCAAATCAGAAACAAAAGGTAATCCGAATTAAGCAAAATAAAAAGTTCATTAATGAAAAATGTAAAGTACAGAAGGATAAAACCTCGAGGAGATACCCCTAAGGTCAAGGTTACTAAAACAAAGATTACAATCAAATCTACTTTGAGCGGCTCGAGTTGCCGGCCTCCCTCTCTTCGTCCAAGAAGACCTCAGCCGTCTCTCTCTCCTTCTCAACAGCTGTCTAGGACTCCTCTTCTTTCTTGGTGAAGAGCCTACCAGTTTTGACCCACCTCTCGGGGCAAGAGAGCAGGTTGGTGAAAGGGAGCTCGAAAGGGTCTTCTTTTCGTTGATAGCCTCAAAGTTGGTAGACTCGAAGTTGAAGAATTCTTTTAAGGCGTACTCGCACCCCATGTTGAAGCCCTTCTCTTCGACTTCTTGCCCGATCTGCTTCTTCCTTGTCCTGAAGCCGATCTTAGCGACATTTATAGCCTTGTTGAGCTCGAAAAACCCATTGTCGAGTTCCTCCATATTCATTGTGTAGCCGGCGATCTTCTGATCTCGGGAAGAGAGGACGGCCTCGAGCTCCTTTGTGGTCTTGTCCTGACCAGATATTCTCAGCTCGACGGTAGCTAGCCAAGTCTTCGCCTCCCAAACAGCTTCTTGCGCAGCCTCGAGGTGGACCTTCACTTTGGCCGCTGACTCGAATACAGCTCTGGTAGCGAACAAGCTCGGAACACTGCCTGCATTATCGCCATAAAGAAAAATCAATCAAGTTAGAAGAGGATAGGTGTCACTCTCAAAAGAGGACGAAGAAGAGGATGACTGATTGTCAACGTACCTACGTCAGGACTCAGCCCCGTCCGAACTGGAGGATGGAAATGTCCCCTTCGTCGGGATCAAAGGTTCAGACATACTAGACTCATCTAAAGGACGAGGACCCTTCCTACACCTAACCCTCCTAAGTAGAGGAACTTCGTCCTCAGACTCATAGTCAGTCGTCTAAGAATTCATTATTACCTTGTGGAGGCTTGGTGAAAATGTCTTGAATGAGAATTTGGGTTGCCGACTTGGAAAGGAGGCCCCGAGTTTGACCTAAGAGAGCCGACATCGAGGGGAGAGTGCTGAGTTGGGGAACTTATGGAAAACGAAGAAGAGAGAAAATGCCATGGGGGGAGGGGGGAATCATCCCCTTATATAGAGGATGGACCCAACCCTTGATGGGCTTTTGGCGGGAACCGCAAGAGGGCACCAATGGGGCTCCGCCATGTCACCCCAGCTGTCATTTATTATTCAACCATTATGACATCATCATTAATGGTCCGAATCCCTAAACGATGTTTTGAACTCTGTCACTATAACGTCATCGTTAATGACACCAAATTTCAAGGTAGGTTAGGATTCGATCTTATCCCCTTATCCCCTCCGAAAGGATTAGGTTAGACTCGGACACGATCCAAGAAAAGGGACTCAGACCCAGAAAGAAGTCAAGTCAGTCAAGGGTAGGCCTCGAACCAGAATCAGTTGAACGAGAAAAAAGCCCAAGACCCAAGGCTAAAGCTAGGTCCATATCAAGGTTCAGACCTGTAACGCCCCAAGACCCACGTCATGTGACACGTGACGTTATGCCGTCACGAATCCGGTTCATGACAAGACTAAATAAACCAACGGGTTTAAAGGTATAGAGAGTCAAGGAAACTAGTTGTGTTGCTTCCACTCATGCTGTTTAGCTGTTACGAATTCAGTTTACAATCATAGGGCGAAAGCCATTAAGTTACACAGTTTGTGGCATGACTAGTACATCACATATATTACAACAAAATAATCATAGTTTCATTGCAACATTCCCAAAATACATAGGGTAACTACCGTCTTCATCGATTATCTGGTAACTCACCTGCAAACGGAATACATAACCCATGAGAACGAAACTCAATAACCTAGAGTATATACCTCATATTTACAGGGTACTCCTCCGACTATGACGAATCGATGAGTACCAGTAAAACACTTATATTTTTCTAGAAAATAGGTATGCCATATTATATGTGAGTTTGGTTTCACATCTCTTAGGTTCATTGTTGTTATTATGGGCTCATGACTCGGAAGTTTTCAACAGACTCAAATTACAAGACTTGTCCATCGTCAGCCGGGCTACAGGAATCCATCGATTCGTTACGTACTTGCATAGATTATATGTCGTCTTGCACTCTAGTAGATAGAGTGCGCATCCAATGGGCTCTGTTTACCTTTCATTGGGATAGATTTAGGCCTCCCTGTAGAGAGTAGCTACTGGCCCCGCCACGTCCGACGTTGAAGCCGCGGCATGTATGTTAAGAGGATGGGGGCTGCCCAATGCTCCCTAGTCAGTTTTAGTTCATCCGTGACGATGACTCAAGAAGTTTGGCTAGAGTTCAGTCTCAATGGCTCTCACTTGACATTCGATAAATTTTCAAGAAGGGACATCCAGTCCGACCTTCTTAACAACAGTTTCAATAGGGAGATAATGGCAATGTCGAGCTCAATCTCCGAAACAGTTACGAGAAATATGACAGATGTCTTGACAGTCCATGACATTTGTACCTTGTTCAACTTTTATGTTTAAATATACGTTCGTTGTTGATTCGCATTTCGTTGTTGAATATACAATCATATATTTACGTTTAATATCTCGTTCCTATTCGTAAGGATTATATGTCACATATACACTTTTAGATTTAACAGCAGTAAGCAGAAAACAGAAAGCAGAAAGTAGTAGGCAAAAAAAAAAAAAAAAGAAGCAAAAAACAGAAAGCAGAATGCAGAAAGTAGAAGGCAGAAAACAGAAGGTAGAAAGCAGGAAGCAGAAGGCAAAAAGCAGAAGCAGGAAGTAGAAAGCAGTTTAATGAATTCCGAAGCATATTCGTACACACATCGAACGCTACAGACTGTCATATCCCACGAAACCTATAGATGCTGCCTTGCCCTAGACACTCCTTCTATACCTTTCTACCCAATTGCAAGATCTCAAACATCACCTCAAAACATCGACCAAATCATCACAGCTTCATATAAAAATACCCTTGTGTTATCGCACGAAGAGAAAATGGACAGAATCCAAATCTCATTAAGCTGTGTTTTCATGATTCTTCTTTCATTTCCCAATGGAGAAACTGATAGTGTTCTTGGTGATGATGGTTGATCATATCCGATCGAGCAACAACAGTTCACAAACATATACAACACTCATTGGTTCGGGTCACCAGCGATTACATTGCCCGGCAACGGGAAGAGAGGGGCAACTGCTGAACAAAAACCGGTGCTCTCCACACCTAGCCTCATCAACAAAGGGACATCAGAAATTATGGATCATATTCTCTACTATCTCTCTCTCACACACACAACATAGTGCGCAAAACAAAGTAGAAATTTTACAGTAATTCCAATTGTCTGGCAAAGTAAAGAAAATAATTAAGTGCCGTACCGATTCTATTTTATGATTTTTGTTTTTGCTTCACTCATATATTATGCTAGTAGGCTCAGATAAAGCAATAAAATATCTAGCTATGGCCAAAGGGCACGCAAGCAGCAACATCCATGGCTAGTAAAAAAGTTAGTTCCCAAATGAAAATCCATACAACCTTAAATTCCCACAGCCGAACCCCAACCATCACCAACATATACATATCACAACCATAAAACTACACGCACAGGGACACACAAAAAGGGACATTCGTATGTTGGGTCGAGGTCAGGGCTAGGCTACCTCGATCATATTCATTTTTCTATTGACGTGAACTTCGTCCTTTCGTTCGTCATCGTGATGCTGCTATCACGCTGTGTTCTTGTTCCTCGCAGCTTGTTGCCTTCGTTCGTGGTGTTGATGTGAGCTTGTGGCGTGACTGTTTGGTTTGTGTGTTTTGGTGCTGATGGAGGGAGGAAACAGGGAGATAGAAGAGGGGAATGAAGACGACAGTAGAGGTGTTGAAGAGGTCGAGGTGATGGTGGCAAGGGCGGTGGAGGCAGCGGGTTTGAAGGTGGGCGGCGTGCGCGGGAAGGCACGAATTCGGCTGTTGCGGTGCAGAAAGCATGGGAAATGGAGGTGGGTGTTTATTTATTCGAATCCGTTCCCTCGTTTTATTTTTATCAGTCTATTTTTATCCATATTTCGTCATATTATTTTATCGAAAAATATACTCGTAATTAGATTAAATTATTTTTAACTTAATGACGTTCGTTTGCCTAAAATTTTCGAATGTTTCCTGGACCGTATTTGTAACGCCCCCGACTTTCCGCGCCAGAAGACACGTGAGCGTTATGCCGTTAAGGCCAAACAAACCGAATGGGTTTCAGGGGTACAACAGTCAAGAAACTATAAACAGTAACCGAATTCATAGCTTACATACCTGTTTAGTACAACATTAATGCGGAAGCTATGCAGATCGTTTATTACATTTAAACGATATAGACATCTGATCTGCCATAATATCCAAAGTACATGGATTCATCTATATACAAGCAACCTCTCTCTAAGAGCCTTCAGGTGCTGTTGGGACATACCTGCAATTGAAAAATATAACCGTGACCTAATGAAGCTCAGCAACCTCAGGTGTATGAATCCCAATTACAGGGAACTTCCGCTAACGGCTATGGCGACCGTAGAAAGTCCCTAAAATATTTTTATGTATATAGGAAAATATGGGCGTCATATCACACAATATCGTTTCTCATTGTTTTATATAGCTTTGTATCGCTTTTAAGAGTCATTCCTTTGTTTTGCATTAATTTAGGGTTCATGACTCAACTCAGAAGCGACAACTCCAAGGATATAACCGACTCGGAGTACAGAGATAAGATAAAGTGCCAATCGTCCATCGGGCTACCCAATAGATTCTATTTTCACACCTACCTACTCTGTGCGTCACCTTGCACCTCTTATGTGCATTCAATGAGGTATCGTTTGTCTGCATTGAGATAATTTGAGCCTCCCTACAGAAAGCAACCCGTAGCCCAACACAACGGTGTAGAAGCCGCTGCATGCATGCAAAGAGGATGGGGGATGCCCATCGCTCCCTAACTAGTTTTCACCCGTGACGATGACTCAGAGGATAATACAGGAGTGCAATAACTCAAACTCAAGCCATCAAGACTATTCAAAGAAACAGATGATCACAATGGATCGAAGAAGGGACACCATGTTCGATCTTCTCAATAAATTCATGAAAACGACCAACGATCCAACGAATCCACAAGGGATGTCAATGTCATCCTTATCAGCTCAAGACGGGGATATTTCTTATTCGTTTTTTTTTCATTAGTTCACATAGATAGTGTAACTATGCTCCACATCCCCCGTTCCCTTTTTATTAATCATTTAGCGATCGCTTTCATTTATTTTCCTTG
>JAOVYX010018227.1:0-20558 GCA_035668315.1 Drosera spatulata | reverse complement strand
AATGAAGAACCCAGCGAGAAAAGACAGCGAAGTGGAACTGGCTGCCGGCTATTTGGAGTCCAACTTATTGATCATTCCGCCATAGATGACACTGGAGGAGGAGCCTCTGCACCTGCAAAGACTGTGGAGGAACAGCCTTTTCCTACATTAGATGTCGGATCAGGAAGCCTTTCCGAGCCATCAAATGTTAATCAATCTGATGTTCCTTCAGTCAGTTGTGAGCCTGAGAAGTCTTCCATCAGATCTGCGCTTGAGCCATCGAGCAAACAATCTAGAACATGCACAAAGGTGAATTCTCTGCTTCTCTTGCCTTGGTGCACTTAATAGTGAACACTACATGCTTTGCCTTGAGTCTTCAAGGAAATAAATTGTTTCCACTCAGAATATAGTAAGTTTGATCCAGTGTTCTAAAAGTTGGCCTAGGCGGCCGATTAGTCGGCCGTCTAGGCGAAGTCGGCCCTCCACCGCCCTAGGAATGCCTAATCGGTTCAATTAGGCGGTGTGGACGATTAGTCGGCCGTCTAGACCCTCTACGTCCACCTAATCCCGTCTAGACCCGCCTAATCCCGTCTAGACTCGCGTAGACCAAAAAAATAATTTTTTTTAAAAAGAACTTTTACTTAAAGAATGAAAATCATGTCATAAAAAATATACACACACAGGCAAATGATTTGGTCAACGCTGAACACCATTAAATTATTCGATTCACATTCTTTTCTTCCATTTCCATTTTCAAAGACGCCGACTTTCATCTCCCTTTTATCGTTGTATCAACTTTGAGTTGTTTCAAGGGAACATTCTTGCTTGTTCGTGCCTTATTGAATGATGTTATTACTTCTCGATTGATCTACAAGTGCTTTATATGTATGAGTGACAATGTGCACATATTATATTGCATACATATGTATTAACTTTAATATATATATGTGGCCGCCTAGACAAATCGCCTAGAAGTCCGACTAATCCCGGTCTAGCCGTCTAGTCGCTCAACAGTGGTCCAACCGTCTAGGTCCACCTAGCGATTTTTAGAACCTTGGTTTGATGTGTAGGGTACCATTAACGATGAACTTTGTGGCGTGTTTACCAGGTTCATATGCAAGGCCAGGCAGTTGGGAGGGCAGTAGATTTATCTCGGCTCAACTGTTATGAGGATCTCCTGAAAAAGCTGGAGGCGATGTTCGGAATCAAAGGAGAGCTGTGTGGTTCAGAAAAGAAATGGCAAGTTGTCTACACAGATGACGAAGATGACATGATGATGGTCGGAGATGATCCTTGGCAGTGAGTTTCTTTAGCCTTTTCTCCGACTTTTTTTTTTTACTTTCCGGACATGCGAGAGGATAGAAATTATCCTCTTGACATGTTTGTCCAAATAGGAAAGATTTGCAAATAAATATGGGACGGATGGAGTAATAAATATTACCTTTTGGTTGTCCTGATAATTTCGATTCTCGAATGCTATTTATTATCTTTCTCTTACTTTTCTATGTCATGTGGCATTGCAGTGAGTTCTGCAACATGGTGAGGAAGATATTTGTTTACACAGTAGAGGAAGTCAAGCGTCTTTCACCAAAGACTAAACTTCCCGTCTCTGAAGAAGCCAAACCCTGCAAGTTGGACTTTGAACAGACGGCTGGCTCGGAGGACCAATCATCCACGATTGGGCCCAGCGGCAGCTGACATTTATGTCAGTAATCTACAGTTTAAGGAATAAAGCAAAGCAGGCAAAAAAAGAGCAACCGGAAGGTAGGGCTTCGGCTTCTTTACACTGATGGCAGCGGCAGAATCTGCTTTCAGTTCAGCAAAATTTTAGCAATGCTAACGTCATTTACAAGTTTACCTGGAATCCCTAATTTTTTGCCTTTCCGGACATGCAAGAGAATAGATTGAATTTATTGGTATACATCCTGTATATAATTTTGTTCACCAATAGTTGTCGTATCTGTTGTGTTATGTATCCTATATTCTCACGTTTACTTGGGTTACAGAAAACTTGTGTTAAAAAACAATGTTAACTTGGATAAGGACATATGAAACACGGATCAATTTGTGTTCCTGATAGGCAGGCAGTCTAGCAGATAATATCTTGTTAGCCAAGTGATTTGTTACAATCACGTCTCAAGCTTAAACAAAACGGCTGAATTTGCATGGTTCAACTGATGCAGAACGAGGCATTGGCTCTGAAGGGCCGCGGGTTACTTTGTTAACAGGGACATGTTCTTCTTGTGTGATTCAGGCTCCTTCTGTATTTTGTTCCCATGGCTAAAGCTATAAAGCAACTGTAATACAGCGAAGAGGATACTACTTTTGAAGATTAGTCAACTTATGTTCTCTATCTCAGCTTATCTCCTTGGTTGTTTCTCTCTCGTTTCTTTCCCGCAGTGCCTCTGCTTTTTCATGCATCCATTGTTTGGTCTAGACATTCGATACTAATGGCTCGTACTTAAGATTTATTCTCAATCCTGGTCTTTTGGGGCGAGTGTTCTTAGTTTGCAGATTCAAGATATGTTGGTGCTGGACATGATAACCAAACCAAGGAGGCGGCATGCGGGTAGCTAGATCTTGTTTGTGTACTTGTGCTTGTTTGCATGACAGATGATGCAAACCATGGGCAAAGTCGCTGGAAGAACACCGTACCAATGATTCGATGAAGAAACGTCACGCTGTTCAGAAGACCAGAAAGAACAGATACAAAGGAGGAGAACAAGATGAGTTGAGAACTATTCATGGAGACGCAGGATAACTAGTAAGTTGAGGGTGGAGCGGTGGCATGGTGGGATCAGCTATGAAATTCTCTGACAGCAGCAACCAATTCAAGAATGATGAAAGATGATTACAGCAAGATGTATTTCAAGTGTATCGACTGTTTCAAGGAAATCAGTCCATGGTTGCTTGTAAGCTGAGACTTATTACAGCATGAACACACCTGGATCACAATTCATAAGCACAAACCAAGCACACCCTAATATGTAGAGAACACAGATCAACTCTGCATTGCTGATATTCACTTCTTATGTAACATTAAGCTCTCTCCATTCAACTTATCAAGGGCCCGCTCGAACTGGGCCCAACGCTGCTCCAACGTCCCAGTATACCCAATGGACATCCCAACAAGGCCCGGCGAGATCCCTGCCTGGGCCTTCTCCTCATCGGTCAACTCACTGCTCGTGCTGCTCCCGGAGCACGACATGAGCATCTCATAATAGCCCAAACTCACTGCCATCAGCCCGAACTGGGTACCATTTTGTAGATGATACATTAGTCGATTGGCCCGTTCCTCGGACCCTAAGTCCACGCAAAGGATACCGCCGTATCCATACTCCGGGTTGCCCAATGACTTTAGAAACCCCTGCTGCAGGTGGTCCTCAAGGCCCGGGTAGATGACTATCAGGCCCAGCTTCTTCATTCGAATAGCGAACTCCAGGGCCCGACGACAATGTTCCTTCATTCTTAGGCCCAAGTGAGGGATCCTCTCCGAGAGCTCGAACGCGACCTTGGCGTTCATTGTTGGGCCGAGGAGGATTAAGGTTTGCAAAGAGTTCACCAGGCTTGCGGGTCCACACACAGCACCTGCAAGTCAACAGATTCATTAGTGGAGCTCTTATTTGTCGCAGGATGCCAAATAGATAAAATGTCATGCTCATACTGAGAAGATAGGGCCCGATAGAGACGAGGGCATAAGAAAATACACTATTTGTTCCCTCCGTCAATAGGGTTAAGACTGTGTGCATTCAATTTTTCTCCGACCTTGTCTGTGACAGGATACATCGATGGTTGTCGTTGTCGTCGTACAACTCATGTTTGACCAGCTGGTGTGGTAATTTATGTCATGTTCAAATTTTATAGATTTGTTTTAAAAATTAATATTGAAATTTGATTGTGTGAGAAGCAATAGGATTTACTATAACACCTGAAAAGAGAAATGGTAAAACGTGTTGTAACACTGAAAGGATATTGTAATATATCAAGCACGAAATTTTGTGATGGTTTTATATTAAACCATCACAAAAGACTTACGTTACGTGATGAAAATTTAAAGTCGTCATCAATACTAATCTTCTGTGACGAAAAAAGCGATCACAAAATATTTTTTCGTTTTGGTGATAAATTTTTTTTAACCCTCTAAAAAATTAACATATATGATGATATTATCCATCACAAATAACTTTTGATGATGGTTTTTTGTTCCACAGAAAAGTAAAATTTTTGTGACGGTTTTGTATATCCATCACAAAAAGACATCATTTTGTGACGGTTTTACAAAACCATCATCCTCGTCCATCACACATAAGCACTTTTCTTATAGTGAGAAATCAACAGTATCCTATAAATATCCTCATTTTACCACCACAAAAGGTAACTTCTTTGCACCTAACTCTGCAATCATTAGTCGGACATCTACTTAAAAGTGTGAATTTAATCGAAGATTACTAGCCTGGAGGGGGGGGGGGGGTGAATAGGATATCATAAAATAACAGAATCTTGATTTTGTGATCAAGCCTCGATTGCAACGAAAATGACAATTTCGACAAGATTCTTATATATAGGAAATAAATCTGTAAGAGTCGATCGAATGTTATGTTGAGTGAATCGAGAATAGATCAAAAACTGAAAATAACAAACACACGATTTACGTGAAAAACCCTAGTACAAGGAGAAAAACCCACGACACAAAGCACAACAATCCACTATATCAAAAGATTACAGTTAGGTTTTCACGTTCACCTTCAACCTTTGAGTTTTCCAGGCTCACTCAGTAAATCAAGTATCTATCAACAAGTAGATCACCACGGATCTAAACACAGATCACTCAAGATCGTAATCCAACGAACAAGTATCACAACGGATCACTTGTCCACAGCAAGAAAAATCAACAGTAATCAAGCACTCATAAAACCAGAGAAGAAATTCGAATATTCTAAAAAGAAGTCCATCAATGAGTTGTAACCCCAAGCACCGAAGATGATGAACTTCAAGAAACTCCAAAAGTAGCAAATGCCTTCTTGCACCTTTAATTGTGACTATGGAAGTTGGCGGATGTTGACAAGGAGAGAGAGAGCATCTTTTTTTTTTCTTTTTTTCTTTTTTTTGTTCAAATTATTTCTCAACCGCATCCAAGTATTTCCTTATATAGGCCTCAAGAAATCAAATTCACTTATCGTAGAAAAAATCCAGGTCTCGGTATATTCTTTATCAGAACTCTGTCTTAAGTTTGTTGAAACCTTCTTGCTACAGACTTCATATAAGTCTGTTATATGCCCCTGACACTGTTCAACAGCAGATGTCTGTGACTGTCTGAAATATTAGTCTTTGAAAAACTCTGAACTCTGTAAAATCTTTCTTAATATACTGTACATCGAACTCTAAAGCTTATTGGAACACATCAAACATTACCATAGCAAGAACAACTATTTCAGTCTTCAATTAGAACTCCGAATGTCCAGACTCTAACTCTGATAAACCTGAAGTCTGACCAACTAGTCTGATTTACTCAGCACTTCCAATCGAAGCCCTTTATGCTTCAAAACTCTGACTGTGTAAAATACTTCCTAGGTCTAATAGAACTCTAATTCAAGAGAAACAAGTTCTAATAATATACAATATGCTTAAACATAAACTGGTATTTTGACACATTAAATCATAAGCACTAACAGGCTAAACAATGATATCACAAAGATCTCATCATATAAATCCTGTTAGTCTCATCAATCTCCCCCTAGTTGATGTTGTCAAAAACCTAAGTCAATCTAGTATGGGGTTTAAGCAAAATCGATTCCAAGTCATAACACATCACAGAACAATAGAAGAGAAAAGAATGTACTATATTCAGATATCAAACAAAGAAACAGAGAAGCAGAAGCAGCCAGATACAAACAGGATATCAAGAGTAAGCAAAATCAAAGTCAAATCCTAGTATCCAACTAGATAAACCCTATAACTCTATTTCTCCCCCTTTTTCGACAAAATTAAAAACGTTTGGGAATCCTAAGGTTTGGGTGGTTGTGAATTAGAACTAGGCTGGGAGTCTGATATACTTTTTAGAATTTTCGTATCATCCCTGAAAGTATCAGAAGCCAGTTGATCCAGACTAAGCAGATTCCCATTGATAGTTGTTGTATCTTCCCTCAACAACCTTATATCTTCTTTAAGTTCAAAGACCTTGCTGCTGATGGTGTAGATATCTGACTTGATAAACGAAGAATTATGCACAACTATGTTTGACCTGGCTTCTGACCTCCTCAAGTCCTTTCCGCATAATCTTCCCTCTTTCCCTTTCAAGTCCGAACTCATTATCTAAGTTCTTTTCCAAGGTCATCAGATAACCCTGAATAGAACTCAGATGGTTCTCAGATTCCTCAACCTTCTGTTTGACCTGAGTATTCAGCTTTGTGAATAAGACCCTAAGCCTGAAGTCAAAGTTATCGACCTTTTCAACAGCTTGGTTGATCTTCGTTTCAGTCCGAACTTCAGACTCTTGAATCAGAATCTTCACCCTGGTCTCATGCTCTTGCAGCTACTGATCAATGCTGCCTAAGAGGCCATTCAGTACGAGTTGAGGTTGTCTAGGACAACAACTGCTCCAGCACCAGCCTGTTGTTTATTAGAAGTTGGAGAGGAGGAGTCTGTAAACACAGAGTGCTCGACTACCTCTGTATTAGCCAAACCTTTGTCAAGACTCTAGGAGTATTCTCTAAAAAATCGTGGAAAAGATGGTGGAGGAGAGAGTCAGCGGCAGGAGGTGGTTGTGATGATGCTGATGGTACATGAATATCTGCTTCCTCGTGGTCTGGTGCCACATAGAGTTCTTGATTACCTTTTGTTGCAGTGACAACATCTTGTTGTTGTTGTTCCTCTCAGTTAGCCTCTGATGAATGGACAGAGGTTTGTGCTATTGTCTGATTATCTCTCTCCTTAGCAGCTGTCCATTGTTGCTGATCAGATGGCAACACATCCTCCTTAAGGGTTTGTCCATCACCCCTTGGTGGCTGTGTTTCATAATTATCATCTTCATTGTCATCATCACCTCTTTGGAGTCTGGAGGTGTCAACAGCAGATTGAAAAAAATCTCGTGCTGTTAACCCCAACTCCTTCACTGAGGTCATGGCACTCTCGAGGAACAAGTTCTAGACCTCCGTTGGAACACTGTCGATTCCATTCAGCCTTCCCCCATCCTTATTTCTCTGGAGATCACGACTCTGTCATTTTTATCGGAGGTAGCAATGACAAGTTTGATTCCCCAACAAGCTCCTTTTGTAGTCTCCCCTTCAAACATTCAGACAGCCATTGCTGCCCGAAATTGATTCTTGGTCATCCCCTCTGCAGGGTCGACCGCTCTAAGCATTCCCTTCCCCTTGCGTTGGGAAGCTTCAGATCTCTGCTTCCCTTCAGACTTCTATTAAGGTTGGGCACCAGTCTGTGTAGGAACAGACGTCTATTGAGCCTGAGAATCAGACTCAATTCTTATTCTTTGAGCCCCTTGTCTGATCCGCTTTCTCCTCATCAGAGGGATATTGTCATCTTCTTCTTCTTCTGGTAGAGGAGGGAGGGAAGTCTGGGCAGAGGTCTGATCCTCCATCCTCTTGCTTCTTTCTTCATAAGCCTTCCTCTTCTTAGAAGATTGCTGTCCAACAGGCGGCTCAGCATCAAACTTTCAGAAGTCTGAAGGCACTTAGTGGAGGGAAACTCAATCCCAGTGTCCCCATGTAACTTCCCCATCTTCTTCAGGTAGTAGGCCACCAACCTGATATACAATTTCCTCCGCGAGTTGCTCTTGGCCTCAGCAATATTGTCCCTCCAGAGATTGAGGACAATATAGGCCCAGTCGATCTAGGCCCTGACGACGATGGCGGCCACAATCTTGAGGTTGAACCTTGAGATCTAATCAACTAAAATAGTCGGACAGAGTAGACACTTCTTCACTATGGATGCCAGATATCCATAGTGGGTTGGTAACTCTACCAACAGAACCCCAGTCCTCATGGGGGTGTTCCCCATCATCTTCTTCCAACCCTCCACAAGGACCTTGTCTAAGATCCCTTTGTCCCCACCCTCTGATAAGTGGAAAACCTTCCTGATTCACTCTGTGTCGACGGTGATGGCTTCGCCGGCGACATTGGTCAGGAATTCCTCTACATTCAGGTCCTTGAGGATAAGACCATTGTCAAAGAACTCATTTGCCCGTGTGCATGAGATGTTGCAGGTGATGCTCAGCAGAAAACCCAGCCCATTCTTCTTAATCATATCCAGAACTTCATCAAATTCCGGACTGATTCCGATCAAATTCTCAAATCTAACAACCAAACCAGTCTAAGTGCTATTGTATGATGCCATTTCTGGATGGTTTTGGGTGACTAGGGTTTTAGGGAGTTTGGGAGTGTGAGGGATTTTGAAACTGCCTTAGAAATTATGAAAGATTGGAAGAGTTTTCTAACCCTAAGTCTCAGTATATATATATATATATCAAGAGAGGAAAAATCAAAACGTCACACACAGAAATCACGGATAAATCCTAACCACACAAAAGTAATGAATAAAGAGAGAGAATCTGAACAATTACAAAATGATGAATAAAAATATTCCAAAAGAAATAAGTGGTCCAGATATATTCTCTCTCCCCCTAAGTTATACAATCGAGCTTGGGTGAAACAAAGACTCATGCACTTCCACATTAATGCACGCAATCATAATCATTCAATTGGCTAAAACACTCAACCACTTTGAATTAATTCAATCCTTAAATTTTTTACACATGTAAATTCATTCAATTGAAATAATTGAAGATGCATGCACGTTACACAAAAGAACAAACACGCATTCAAGAGTACTGGAAAATATTTAAATTTACCTTATTGAAGTTAATCGAGATAGGCCTATATCTTGAGAGATATCAAAAATATGACATTCTGTCACACTTCTCTTCGACTTATCAGACTTCAGTAGATATACGTATCAGACTTCATTGTCTTTGAGTCATCAAACTTCCGTAGATGGGTGTCATCGGACATCTATCTAAGCTGACGTCATAAGATCTTCTAATGATTGAAATCTTAGAAGTTTCTCAACAAAGACATTAATAAACAAGACCTAACCACTCAATGAGATTAGACCTAATTTCTCACATATGAGATTCAATCTCATCTCATTGAGAGGCTTGGTGAAAATATCTGCTAATTGTTCCTCAGTAGAGACAAAACATAATTTTACATCATGTTTCTGAACATGGTCTCTAATAAAATGATGTCTAACATCTATATGCTTAGTGCGAGAATGAAATTATGCATTTTCAAATATAGCAATAGCAGAACTATTATCACAATAAATGGGACAATTCATTAGGTTAAAACCATAATCTGATAATTGAGATCTCATCCACATAACCTGAGCAACACAACTTCCAGCCGCAACATATTCAGGTTCTGCTGTTGAAGTTGCAAGAGAGTTCTGTTTCTTACTAAACCAGGATACCAGACTATTGCCTATAAATTGACAAGTACCACTAGTGCTTTTCCCATCCAATCTACATCCAGCATAATCTGCTTCAGAATACCCATGCATTAGAAAACCCGAAGTCTGACCAGCCAGTCTCATTTACTCAGCACTTCCAACCGAAGCCCTTTATACTTCAAAACTCTGACTATGTAAAATACTTCGTAGGTCTAATAGAACTCTGACCCAAGTGAAACAAGTTCTAATAATAGACAATATGCTTAAACATAAACTGATATTTTGACATATCAAATCATAAGTACTGACAAACTAAACAATGATATCACAAAGATCTCATCATATAAATCCTGTTAGTCTCATCACTACTCTCTACTAACTTAAGCATCGGAGTTGATCCCCGAGGAAATCCACCTCAGGCCCGACTATCCAGTGTGTTGTTTCCTGGTGTGATTACAGGCCAAGATGTCGGATCGGAGCCCAACAACAAAAAACCACCACATAGATACCTGGGCTCACAAAACCAAGCCCTCTACCCGTTTCCACACAAACATTTTGGCGTCTACCGTAGGGCCCCAATTTGATGATTCGAAAGAGCCACAACACTAGGAACCCCGAATAGATCCAGAGTACTAACCAACTCCAACTCGATCTCCCATCCTGACCAACAAACATGACCGGGGTAGGGGTAGGTCGGGAGAAAGATGTTCAAGGACCCCAAGCACAGCAGGGTTTAGTGACAATTGAGATGCTAGCTACACTTCAAGCTCAAATAGAGAATCAGATTGCTACCTTTATGATAACAATAACCGACCTCATAAACCAAAGGCTAACCCCACAAGGGGCAAGACCTAGCAACA
The DNA here is from genome assembly GCA_035668315.1 of Drosera spatulata. NCBI lineage: Eukaryota > Viridiplantae > Streptophyta > Magnoliopsida > Caryophyllales > Droseraceae > Drosera > Drosera spatulata. The sequence goes on along the minus strand of JAOVYX010018227.1, from coordinate 10,257 downwards.
AGAACACCAACCCGATACCCGACTTGCGGATCCCTCCCTCCCTGGAGACCTCCAACATCAGCTGAACCGAAACCGGGTATTGGTGGAAGACTGAAACTGGATGTTGGTCGAAGAGCAGGGTTTAAGAGGAATAGAATTCCAAAACCCCTTTGGAGAAACCGGAGACCTAGAAAGAAAAGTGGAAGAGCTCTTCCGCATGGTGAGAGATAGAGCTCGGGGCTCGGGAATGAGGTCAAGAGCCGTTTTGAGAATGGAGACTCCATGTACCGAATAGATCAACCAAAAGGTGCCCCATGAAAGATTCAAGATGCCTAGCTATGAACCCTGCGATGGGACCCGGGATCCATTCGATCATGTGCAAACCTTTTGGACCTTCATGAACGTAAACGGGGCAGAAGTTTCAATCATCTGTAAGGCCTTCCCTACGACCCTACAGGGAACTGTACGGGTTTGGTTTAATTCACTACGTTCGGGTTCAATCTCTTCATTTGAGGAATTGACAAGAGCTTTCACTACTCAGTGCATAAACAGGAGGATCCAAGTGACCTCGGAACACCTCTACGAGGTGAAGCAAAGATCGGGGGAAAGTTTGAGGGCCTATATGCAAAGGTTCAACTCGGAGGTGGTGCAAGTCGAACATGTCGAGGAGACTGATATTTACAGGACGTTGATTCAAGGTCTTGAGAATCAAAACTTGGCTTACGACCTTAGTTATAGGTTTTCTTAGAAGTATACAACTCTCGCGGAAAAATTCAACCAGCATGTGACAATAGAGACGATAATGGCGGCTCAAAACAGGTTAAGAGAGACCCGTGAAAAAACTCTGAGGGAACAAAACCGAGATGATTTCTCCCAGTCTCGTGGTAGAGATGATAACTAGTCTCGGGATGGAAGAGGAAACCGAAGTTCCCCCATCTCAAAGTGAGAAGAAGAAGGGAAAGTCCAAGAAGAAGGGTGTTGGGTACACATGGCACACCCTCTTAAACACTTCAAGGGCAGAGGTTTTGTTCGCAGCTCGGGCGAAAAACCTATAGATAAAGGAGCCCGAGAAGCAACATTTCAGAGGAAACAACTGGAACACTACAAAGTACTGCCTGTATCATCGGGATTACGGACACGATATCGAGGAATACAGGCATCTCCGAGATGCCATCGAAGAGCTGATCAAGAAGGGAACTCTTAAAAGATTTGTGGCTGATCAGGATCTTCCAAAAGGACCGATCTCCACAAAGACTTACGAAAAGGACCTGAACCCCGCCAAGATGAGGTAGGGGTGCGAAGCAACGTTCGAGAATCGATCTGATATCCAAGGGACTGACAACACTCGAGTACAGTGACAGCTCGAGGATCGCCGAACTATGCATCTCGGATGAACTTAGGAAGAAAGGCAAGAGAGCCTAGGATGATCAACAAGTTCAGGTCGGACCCGAGGACGGAGCGGGAATCACATTCCCTTACAACGATGCGTTGGTCCTAACTATTCATATCAGGGAGTTCAACGTAGAAAGAGTCTTGGTCGACAGCGGGTCATCCACGGACGTCCTATATGACACGGCTTACAAGAAGATGGGTATGAGCGACAAGGATCTGAAGCCTTTCAAAACCCCACTGGTCAGATTCACGGGAGGGTCTGAAAGGGTATGTGACCCTAGTGGTGGCATTTGGTGACAAGACCACCAAAAGGACCTTCTCCAGAATGGCCGACTTTTTTGTGATGGATCTCTCATCTGCATACAACGGGATAATCAGAAGACCCATCTTAGTAAGGCAAAAAGGCAGTGATCTCACCATGTCACCTAACCTTAAACTTCCTGACTCCTCATGGTGATGGGGTAATGAAGGGAGACAAAAAAAAATCCAGAAGGAGCTACGAGGATACCATGAAGAGAAAGGCTTCACAAACCCGGGAAGCCTTCGCCCTATACATCGATCCCTGACATCAAACCGAAAGCCCAAAACCGATGAAAAGCTTGCTGATAAGTGGGAAGGGCCTTAACTGGTAGGTGCAGTAAATACTCGGGGAGCATACAAGTTAGCTCGGCTTAATGGACATGAACTCCCAAGAACCTTCGACAGAGACGACCTGAGAATGTATTACCCATGAGAACCTAAAGGATACCCTAACCGGGACACCTAAAAGGTCTTGAACCATTTTGTACTCGACAAAGGGAATGAAAAGTCTCTAAGCTTCATCTTATAGATTTGTGGCTTCAAGCCCTGTTCTCCCGATTTACATGTTTAAATTCGTTAAGGAAAAGTCGATCACTATAAGTCAAAAAGTCACGGTATTTAAGAGCCATTAATGTAATTAAAGTTTGAACTAAAAATTGATCCTTACAGGCTCTTGAAAAGTTAAGAGACCGGAAAGTTAATTGGACTAACCTAATACAACTTCAAAAGCAAGTCAAGTGGGGTCTGTGAAACCCGAAGGGGTCTCTGGGATGAAACCTAAGAGGGTTTCACAAAACCCGAAGGGGTCTCTGAGACGAAACCCGAAGAGGACGAAATCCGAAGCGCCTCACGAGACAAAACTTGTGAGGTTTTGCGAAACCCAAAGGGTCTCTAGGCACGAAATCAATGATGGTTTGTGAAACCCGTCTCTGGTGGCACGTTTGTGAAACCCGAGGGGTCTCACGTTTGTATAACCGAAGGGGACGGACACCTCGACTCGACGGCTCAACAAAATCGATGTATCCACAGGATCAAGGATTGATGAAATCAAAGGAAACGTTTGTACCTTATTTCCTACATGCCTTTTAAATTCGAAAGGAAAAAGTCGATCTCTTAAAATAGATGAAACATTGTGAGTAATAGACCATGTCACTGAGTTAAAGGTTTCAAGACTATACCAAACTCTCAACCAAAACTGATCACAATGAGCTGAAGAAATCATGGACCTGAAACTCGAACAATAAGTGCCCGAACTAACCTAAAATGGTTTCAAAAGGAAAAAGTCGTGGAGTTAAAATTGACTTGAATCAAGTCATCTCGAAAATCGAGGACGAATGTTACCTAAAAACTATACAAAGTGCAAAGAAAACAATCGAGCACTACAACTGATGAAAGGAAACAAAGCATATTCCAAAAGAAAAAATGAAGTTACAGATCTGAAGGTCTGCAAACAACCTACCGGGAACCAAGTTCATCTACCTAGCATAGAAAACCTGGGGACATACCCTAAGGTCGGAGTTCATGCAAACGAAAGGAAATTATAAAGGAACCATCAATCGGTCTCTCTCTTCCTGGGTCTCTTCTCCTTTCACTTCGGACGTGGCCAATCTCCCTCGGCTCTACTCCACCCTCAGTAGCATGGGTCGAGGACGAGGGCTCCACCTCAAGGGTTATGAGGTCATAGAAAGGAACTCATAACTTATCGATTCGACATTCGCGAAACCTGAAAAGATCGCCGAGAGATTGAAAGAAAAGTTTGTCGGCTAGTTTGGGAAGGATTATGAGATTGGAACCTTATGTCAACGAAGAGATAAGGGCTCTCCAAAACCCGTGTGATCGAAACCAGGATACCATACCACGGGGAACTTTCAAGAAATCAGTCTAAAGTCTTCAATGTCGGGGAAAAACACCGGGTTCGAACTCCAAAGATCGAGACATGGGAAGGACAGACGAACCGAGACCGAGGATAAGCTCAAATCCCGAAAATAAAACCACAAACTCGAGATCCAACTCTAAACCCTAAAAATCCCTGCAAAACACCACAAATTCAAAACAGATCTCGATCAAAACAACAAGCTCTAATAGATTCGAAAGCCCATGAAGCCGAAACCCTGCGCAAAAAGCCTAGATGTTGAACTCAAGGGACTCCAAAACCGGTTCGTTCGATCTTGAAATTTTGAGACCTCGAAATCGATGGCTTAACCTCAACTCAATCGGACCGACAATCTCAATCCAAAGCTTGGGGGATCAAGAAACCAAAGGCTTGAACTCGAGAAATCGAGGCTGGGGCTTGGCGATGAAGATCGGGACTCGGTGAAGGAGTTCTGAGATAAGGGGACCTTGGAGTCTGAAGTCACAAAAATCTAAACCGGATCAGTCTGACAGCGGGAAGCTGCTCGGAGATGGGACTACTCGAAGGCCAAGGCTTCGAGACCGGGACGAGAAATCGGCTTTGGGGTCTTGGGAAAAGAGCTCTAAGGTTGGAGCTTTTCGGGGAAACCGGGTACAAGCTCGATTGATTTGGGCCTCCGTTTTGTCGAGCTCTAATCCCGAACCCGGAACACAATATACTCCGAAGTCCTAACCTCTTGAGAATGAAATCGGGTTCTCTCTCTCTCTCTCTCTCTCCAAAACCATGCTCCCCGACTCGAATGCTCGAAGCCACAAGACCGGGGAACAGAGATCGGGGAACAAGAGTCGGCAGCTGGATGAGATCGAGCCTCGTTGCTCGAGATAGGGATCTGATGATGGTGTGAAACCGGGCTTCAAAACCCTAATAGGCAGAACAGGCTTGAAGTCTTCGCGAGATGGGACGCCTCAAACTGTTGCGAAACCAGGCACAACAAGCTTTTTGGGGTTTGGGATCCGAACTCGGGGTCTCTACAAAAACCGAGATCCAGGCTTGCGAAATCGGGGCACCGGGAAACGGGTGTATAGCTCTTGAAATCGGAGAACTTAACGAACCGGGGAACCAAAGAGCACGAAGCCGGGCCTTGGGGCTCCTCAAAACCATAGATCAAGACCCCAGAAACTGGTCATCGATCTCAAGCTCTCCAGCTCCGACTCTCGAAATTGCGGAAGGAATGAGATCCAAACCCTCGAGATTGGGTTTCAACGAGTTTAGCGAAGCCGGGGATCCAAGCCCGGGAACCTTCGAGATCCAAGCTTCACGAGCTCGTCAAGGAGAGACGAAGTCGGGATCCGAACTCGAGAAACAAGATCGGTATGTTACGAACCCGGTGAATAGTGATTCTCGTGAAGCTTAGGCTACATGAAGTCGGGGCTCGTGAGATCGAAATCGTGAAGTCGGAGCTCATGAAGCCTCTCCTCATGAAGTCGGAGCTCGTGAAACCTGGGCTATATGAAGTCGGGGCTCGTAAGGTCGAAACTCGTGAAGCCGGAGGTCGTGAAGCCCCATCTCGAGAATTTGGAGCTCGTGAAGCCTGGGCTACATGAAGTCGGGGCTCGTGAGGTCGAACCTCGTGAAGCCAGAGCTAGTGAAGCCTCTCCTCGTGAAGTCGAAGCTCATAAAGCCTGGGCTACATGAAGCCAGGCCTCGTGAGGTAGAACCTCAAGCCGGAGCTCGTGAAGCCAAACCTCGTGAAGTCGGAGCTCGTGAAGCCTGGGCTACATGAAGTAGGGCCTTGTGAGGTCGAAGCTCGTGAAGCCGGGGCTCATAAGGCCGGGGCTTGTGAGGTCTGGGCTCTTGAACCATGGCCCAAAAAGTCCGTGGGTTTCACACCCATCCTCATTTGGTGAGAACTACACCCAAGATGCTGCATGGATTGCACATCCTAATTGACACGTTAAATGCAATTCCTCAATTTCAACACGGTCTTTGCGAATTTCTAAACACTGATGGTTCCTGAAGGTCAAATTCGGGATTTTCGAAGCTCGAGGGCTGAAAGGCTCCAATCCTGAAGTTTCTTCAAGACCGGACCCGAGGGACAAATGTTGGTACCAAAATTATCATATAACAATTGGAGGCCCAATACCATTAAGTCAAAGCTCATGAGAAAAGATCAGACGACACATCGTGAATGGATAAGTCATTTCTCTTTTAAGAAGATGACATATGTCAGTCATGAAGAGATCAGCAATATTCTATAAATATCTTTTATTTTACCACCACAGAAGGTAAGTTCTCTGGAATCAACTCTACAATCATTAGTCGGACACATACTCCATAGTGACTTAAACATCGGAGTTGGTAGTAGAGGAAACCCTCCTCAAGTTCGGCTAACCGGCTTGATGTTTCCCGGTATGATTGCACGTCAAGAGTTCAGATCGGGGTCAAATAACAAAAATATCATCACATATCTAGGCTCACAAACCCAAACCCTATACCCATTTTAACACAAACAAGTTATATACTATAATTCTGATTGAAAAAAAAATAAAATTCATATGGTATGATTTAATAATAAAAAAAACCTATCCTACTTTTGACAGTTTGACATTTTAAACTTGTAAAATATGCACCTGAATTTCTTCTCTTCTTTCTACCGTCAATTTCGTCCACTTCGTCAACTGCAAAACCCAAAAGTCTACCTTACCCCTGGATTCAATGCGAATTTAAAAAAGAAAAATACAGAAAACAGAAAACCATCGTCCATCTTTCCTCCTCCCCCACTGCTTCTCCTTATCCTCCAAACTCATATCATCAGCACTACTCGTCAACCCCCTGCTCTTCAAAATGGCGATGTCGATGGTTCTCCAAGACTCATCATAGTAGATATCTCAATAACTGGTTTTGAATTTGGGATCTTAAATTGTAGAGTTTCGAATTTGAGGTCTTTCGATTTAGAATGTTGGAATTTAGCTTTTAGGGGTTTCGAATTTGAAACCTTGCTCTCGGCATGTCGCGAGGCTAGATTCACTATGGTGTGGTCGATCATGAAGAAGAAGACTATTCTTCATCTAATTTTTCCTTTTAGATTCCAATCGACAAAGCTTAACCCTACAATACAATTTTGTTCTTCACATATCCATGCATTTCCCCTTCAAACAACGAAAATTGGAATGGAGAATGGATTCCTCCGAATCAATAGTAGTGAATAAATTCTCCGAATTTTGGAGTGGGAAACCTGGTTCAAATTTTGGGGTTGAAAATTTTTCGATTGAATTTACAATCAGTGATGCTCTGCAGGCATGGGCTTCATGCAACGATGGATCAAATCATTGAAGAGATTATGTAGGTTGTATGGTTCTTGATTTGGGATTTTTTTTTTTTTGGACGCATTTTTAACAATTAAAATCAATTTGTTGTTTTGGGTTTGATTTGTGTTTGGTATCAATTTTGATGGGGTATGCTTTTTGCAAAAAATTAGGGCAAAGTAAAAATGGCAATGGTTGGTAGGAAAAAATTGGGGAAAGATGGGAGGGGTATAATTGAAACTATTCTTTTTCGTTTCATTTCATAATAAATATGTTTTTTATTTTATAATAAATATTATAAATTGATCGATATGTGATTTTATGTGTGTTAAATTTTTATAAAAATTTGATAAAAAAAATATTTTTTTGGATGATAATGAGAGTTATTGTATCTGAGAGAAGATAACGAGTATATTGTAATTGAGTTTGATTGATTTTGCATATTTTTAAATATTCCCTACGTCTCAATAGAATTACAACAATTTAACTTGACATCATAATATGTGCGAGTAGAGAAAATAAAAAGAAAGAGAAAAAATAATGGGATGTGTTGATGTGATATAAAACAAAAAGTAAGGATGCTTTGATATTTTTATAGGGAAAAAATTTTCAAATAGGATAAACTTATAATTTAGTTGGGACGATCCAATTTCACAAGTGTTGCAATTTTGTTGAGACGAGGGAGTAAAAACTTTCTAAATAAGATAATATTATAATTATTATAGAACATCCAAAAAAAGACTAGTGTTGTATTTATTATGGGATAGAGGGAGTACAATAACTTGACCGACACAAAAATTTATTTGTGTTAAAATTTTTATAAAATTTGATGAAGAAACAATATTTTGTGTGTGTAATGGGATTAACTGTAATAATCGTGAGAGAAGATATTGCGTGTTTGATTTTGTATTTTCTTTAGATAAAACTTTCTAAATAGAATAATATTATAATTATTGTGAAACATTAAAAAAAAACAAATATTATATTTATTAGGAACAATATTACATGTGATGGAAGGCTTAAAAATAGGTTTTTTTTAACGTTTGATCATCAAAATCTGTAAAGACTAATTGATTTTATAACTATTGCACATGATCGGACGGAGGGGGTTTAAGTGCCAATTTTTATGGTTAAGGATGTCAATATGCCAAACTCGAATAGTTAAGGATATTTAAATGCTATGTTCCCTTATAAAATTGATCACGTTACTGATCCATTAGACGACTAAAAAATATTTTTTATAAATTTATCGGATAATATTAAAAATGATTTAAGTTATATTCGGAGTATAATTCTTGACCAGAATAAATTTTTTATCATATCATTTAATAATAAAATATAGCACATCAAAATACGTACTGCCTCCGTTCCATAATTATTACAACGTTTTTCTCTCATTGTACTATTCAACACGTAATTTGAGGAGTTTGATTACACATTTAAACGATCCGATTTATTTTTTCGATTGACACACGGTTATAATACATAATGTTTGTTATTATTAATGCTTCACGATATTTTCTAAAAAAACAATGTTTGATCGTTCCGCAACACCGATCAAAACTTCAATCGCCATGCATGTCCGATCAAAAAATTATAATCTTTTTGAAATAAAGAGAGTAATAAATACTCCCAACGTCCCATAAATTTTACAACATAAACGTATTTTGCGTTATTTCATTCGTATAAATTCAATTCTCGTTTTCATATCAAATCACGTCTGATCGTCTCGTAATATGTATTAAATTAAAATACGTAATTTATACAATCATTGATATTTCATGATAAATTTATAAAAAAATTACGTTTGATCGTCGTTGTACACATATCAAATTTTATATCGATATACATGTAAAATCTAAATATTATAAAATTTATGAAATGAAAAGAAAAATATAATTATTATATAATATGTTCTGTGGGAGGGAGAATGCTACTATGAGATCAAAGAAAGTACTAAAAGTATAAGACGAGGGAACATTTTCCCTTTTGCTATTGGAGCCGACGTATATGATGATGAATATATTCTCTTTGGAGTGGATACAAACTTTTTTAAGAAAAAGTGGCCGAAAATGCATGCGACCGCAGCCACGGCCCACAGGTCACATCTCCTGGGAAAGCTAGTAAAGAAGGTGATATGATATCCCCGTTGAAGAACAATTTCGCCAACAGAAAGTGGACCCCCCATGAGACGATTACCTCGAAGAAACCCAACCAGGCAGCATATTGGAACATGAATCATATTCCCCAGCAAAACCAACGAACCTTTATAAACCTGTAAACCTCGAAGAAAGGGGGGGAATAGGCCTCACTCGCCTAGGGGTGGTAATCGAGCCCAACAAACCTGTAAACCTCTTCGTTTATGTATCATCTATGATCAAGTTCCGCTCCTCTTCGTTTATAAACAAACCAGCATGACTCGGCTCAAACTCGTTCAAAGTGTGCATCCAGCTCGTGAAAAAAGCTTGTTCATTAAGCTGTTCGACTCGTTTGATCAGCTCAACTCATTCTAGATATTGACTGATATTATCATACATAATTTTTATGTTTTAAATTGTACAATGTCTATGTTTGATACATACATACAATCAAATTTAATTTGTTTACATTTCGATCTCTTAACAAGCCTTTATCTAGCTAAGCCCGAACTCGAGTTCTTATTGAGCTAATAGTGTCGAGCTTAAACACGAGCCGAGCTGAAGGTTTTGCTCAAATTTGTTCATTTATTTATTCGAACGTAATATTTTTTTTTTTTCATGTTTAGTTTATTTGACAATTTAACAAGTTTTTAACGAATCGAATACCAACTGAATCCGATTTTACTGAGCTAATTTACAGCTAGCCCTACCCAAAACGAACGTACTACTATCTCTTTCAACAACAATAACAAATCAAACCTTTGTCTCATCAAGTGGGGTCGATTACATGAATACGATAGCGTCATTCCAATCTGTCATGTACGTGCTACACTACAAAAAATTAGGGTTACGACGACTAAAGAAAAAATTTAGTCGCCTTTTTTCCGACCAAAATTTGCTTTTTAATCGTCAATATAAAATGCTTTTTTTTTTTTTAAAAACTGGTGGAAAATGACGACTATTACGGACATTAGTCGCCAATTTGGCGACTATTTTGGAATTTAGTCGCCAATTTGACGACTATTTTTATTCTTAGTCGCCAATTTGACGATTGTATTTCTTGTTAGTCGTCAAATTGGCGACTAAATTGTTTGTTAGTCGTCAAAATTCTGTGACCCGAGGTTATGGTCCTTTGAAGAGTTTTGTAACCCGATGGCGACTATTGTAAAGTTTAGTCGCCAGTTTGACGACTAATGTTATGTTTAGTCGTCAGTTTGGCGACTAATGTTATGGTTAGTCGTCAAGTTAGGTTAGAAATCGCTTATCTCCCTCCCTGCTTCTTCTCATTTCT
>JAOVYX010018226.1:0-20558 GCA_035668315.1 Drosera spatulata | reverse complement strand
GACCGGAGAAGATTGGATGCTCAACGATCTTCATGAGTTGTCCTTGACTAGCTATATCAACTGATAATCTCGACAAACAAAGAGAAACTGTTGAGAGTCAGTGATTGATCAAGGACAACACCTTCGCCGGGAAAATTTTGAATGCAAAGACATTTGGTTGGTTCGCTTTTGCATTCCTCGAACGAGGTTCTTCTTTCTCCTCAAGTAGTCAATTTCCGTTGTTACAGGTTCAATCTTGCAATCTCTTATGCTGTTGTATAAGCTTTGACATCGTAGTTCGAGTTGCGTGTACTGTTGTACATAGTTGGATAGGAAGTTCAGAACTTGTAATGTACTACTATGTGCTTTTGTTGTACTCGAAATGAGCATCCTTGTCTTAGGTACATGTATTCCATCGTTGTGAGCTTTTTTATTTGTATCTACCGCGAAAGGCAGCTTAGCACCCCGTGCTCCATCAACGACACTGATCCTAAGCACCATGAAATCATTGGTACTGGGAACAAGACCAAGTCCTATACCAAAGAGCGACCTTTGATCACTTGGAGGCTCGGGAAGTACATCGAACTCATTGATCGTCCGGTTGCATACAGCATAACTCGCAATGTACGAGTTGGAGGGAGTATATATCAGTAATGAGATTTTTATCATTAACTTGTATTTTTGATACAACTGATCATTCAATATGATATTGAATCAGAGCATCTTGCGATCACGAATACGATTCCCGTTCTGTTAACTCTTGTACTGTTTCCAATTGCACGCTGGTGCTCCAGATTTCAAACAAGGAGACTGAGATCGCTCCAACTCAAACCATATATCCTTGTCCTTTTGATCTTGTTTTCTCGTCTCAAATTAATTAAAATATTTTTTTATTTAGGTCATTTTAAAATAAATACTACCTCATTCTCATAATTATTATAACGTTTTTTTCTTCATGCACTATTCAACACACAATTCGAGGAGTTTCGTTACTCATGTAAACGACACGATTCAAATTTTCTATTGACTCACGGTTATAGTACGTAACGTTTACTATCATTAATGTTTCACGATATGTTTTCTTAAAAAACAACGTTTGATCATTCTATAACATCGATCAAACTATCTATCGTTGTACGTATCCGATCAAAATAGTACAACCTTTTTCGGACGGAGGGAGTATACTATATCCGTTTCAAATAAATTACGACACATTAGTAAAAATAAATGTCTCACCAACATTTCATAAAATGACAACTATTTGACGTTGAAAATTCCATATTACCCTATTTTATTTCACATTATTTTTTTCATCCTTACTTTTTCTCTTTTCACTTGCTCATATTTTTCCCTTCACGTTCACAAAGACAAAAATATCAAAATATACAAAGTAAATGTTTTATTAATAATAGTATCAAGTCAAATTTTCGTAATTTATTAGGGACGGAGGGAGTAGTAAAACGTTTCCTTATTTATGAACTTTTTCCATATGTATAAAAATATCAAAATATTCCTACTTTATATCACATCAATTCATTTTATCATCATTTTTTTACACTACTCTCTCTTGCACACTCATAACGATAAACTAATCATTACCTATATAATTTAACACACATCAAAGTTCTCTTATATTAGATCATAACGTTTTATTTAAACTGGGATGATCAAAGTAACAAGATTTCCAAATCTGATACTTTTTTTACCGTTAATATCATCGACCATGTTCAGCCATAGTTATTAAAATCGGATCAATCTGATCGGTTCAACCGATTGAACCGTGACTCGATGGGTTGATTGGGTCGGTCCGAATAAAAAATCAAATAAGCAATCAATCCGGATTGATCCGGTAAAAATCGATCAAATCCGGATAAAATCCAAACGGTTGAACCGGTTCAACTGAAAAAAAAAATCATAATATAAAAATCCTAAAAACATATACATATAATTTATATAAAAAATAATATATTAATATTAATATAAATAAAATAATTTCAAATTAGTGGAATCCACGATTCAATTGGTTGAACCACTTACCCGAAACCTCGGTCCGATCGACATCTGATCAATTCTGATAACCATATGTTCAACAACATAAATGAAAGAAAAACACAACAATTTACAGATCATCACCCTTTCTGATAATCGCCCCCTGAATTCACTCCCCATTGGCCCCATCTGCTTTTCTTTTTCAATTTCTCAATTTATCCTTTTTTTATAATATTTAAAATCGTTTATGATTTTTAATATATATATCAAACATTAAAAATAAATATATATTTGAACTCCACATATCAAAATCTAAAAAATAAGACCAATATTGAATATAAAAAAAATTCATTACATTATAAATAAATGCATATTAATAATACTTAAACACATACAGACTTTATTGTAACGCTCCGATTTTCAAGTCCTTTTCTGAAAACCCTCGTGGCATTACTACTGTTAAGATCCCACAAACCTTAATCAGGCCAACTAGCTTAACTGGGTTTAAAATAAATCCAAATGAAAATACACTTAAACCATTATCAAATTAGATCCACAAATTTACTTATTTATTACATATTAAAGTAGCAGAAATTTAGAAATGTTGTCTCAGACATTAATATTACAAACATGAGCATAGCCTAATCAAAATCCTTCCTCAATTCTTGCACCTGAAAAGATGAAAATCAAGAAACAGAAGAAAAACAACGTCGTGAGCTATACGAGCTCAGTAACGTACCGACCCCTTTTTAGGAAAAGCACAAAAAGGAAAGAAAGGGAGAACAATCTGTCTTGAAACCACAACAAAATCTGTCATACAATTAACATACATGATAGACCACAGATACCCTCTTGTTAACACTGTGACCTTGGCTAAACATGCAAGTCCATGGCTTCTTCTAGAAGCTTAAAGTTTGGGCTCACTCGAAATAGGAGATCAACCTGTAACGACATCCAAGGATCTCCTGTACCGAGATACCCCACAACCTGACAACCTCACAGGGTTGTCTACGCGTATAAGATGAATAGTCTCAACTACTCATCCCTATACAGTTTAACATGACATCTTCATCAAGCCACAGTATAACAACTCAGTAGGATCAACAAACTCGGAGGTTAATCTCACCTCTCATGGATTCATTCCTATTTTGTATGTTCATCTTTAATATGACATCATTTATAGGATTAATCTGTATTACCCCTAACCTTTATTCATTATCGTATGCCAAACCTTGTAAACCTAACACTTGTCTTTATCACAATCATATAACAACACGAAAATGAAAACATAACACAGCACAACATAACACAGTGCATAGGACAAAACTACCCATCACGTGTTAATATACAACTAGTATATTAACATGTATCATCATCCAAATCAGGAATCTAAATGTTACCTTCTTATTATCACTTCCTCACACGCACTCTTAACTTATTCTTTACGTCTCAACGGATGGAATCTCCAACTCCTATAACATGATATGATTCACATATTAGTACATTTGTTTATTCGTACTTCGTGCAAAATCATTAGTGCTATTTGTGAGTATTTAGAGTTGTTTTGGGGTCAAAACGATCATTCTCGGTCCAGAAAATTCTGAGATGACATCCCGACCTCTGGGTCGGATATCCAAACCTCTGGAATGGGTGTCTCGGCGTCTGAAATGGGTGTCCCGATCTCTGGAAAGAAAGTTCCTGCCTTTGAAGTGAGCTTCTCGGTCTTTGGAACGAGTAACGTAGATTCTATCCATGTTAATCTTTCATCGTATTTAAATCTATAACTTGATGTATACAACTCTAAAATTTATTCCGTAAAATTCAATAGAAACTAGACTTCATGATTTTTCCAGTGACATAAAATATCCATCATAAAATCTTATCAATAATAAAGTTAATTAGTTTATATTTTTTATCAGTTCGAAAAGTTTGACCTTACTTTATTAATTAGTTCATAACTCTCTAGATGCAACTTCAAATAATTATTGATAAACTGTTCTGAAAATTAAACTTCCATACCTTTTCATTGATATAAGGATTGTCTTTTAAAACCTCATATATAATTTTATATAAAGCAACAAATTCATCTTTGTAATCAGTTTTTACAGATTAACATATCCGAAGATTTTGATTTATAACTTAAGATTCTCAACTTCGAATCATGATTTATTAACTTTGATAGAAACTAGACATATGAGGATTTAACATATATTAATATCATGATTTATTAAAGAGTGTATATTTTTCCATAAAATCTCTAACCAAGAGGATTACATTCTCTCAATGGTAGTAAAAATGCCTCAAAGGTTCAATGGTTTTTCCAGATTTTATAGCCTGATTTCAAACGCGCATAACTTCCTCGTTTCTTAATTAAATTGGGTGATTCTTGATTCATTGAAAATGTCAGGAAGTCCTCTTAAACTTTGTTTCAGGACTGATTTGTTGAATCGGACTCTAACTGGGGTAAAAATACGTTCTAATATCGAACATTAAGACTGTCCAGAAACTCGTATGGTTGGTTTCCTAATATTTCACGTTTTACCCAACCAATTCAATCCAAATGATCTAAAACTTCATAAACATAACATTTATGTAGTTCTTGTCATGTTTGTTCAGTTTTGGACTTTTTTGATACGTAAAATCTTAGGCTTTCTTGTCTCACGAGCATAATTCGTCTTTTAACTCGTAAACGCATTTCAACCATCCGTGACTTGTTTTCCTTACCATTTTTTTTCGTTATTAGCTAGAAATGAACTGCATGACACTAAGATACAAGTTTAGCGAAGCTCACCTTCTCGTCGGGTTTGTTTTGAAGCTCGTTTTGCTTTCCTTTGACGTGATTAGCTCGACTTCACCTTTTCTTATTTTGTGGCTCGTATTCTCCTCTCGGTCTATTCTCGTTTCTCTAATGATGATCCTCCCTGCGTCTTTGCCTTCTCTACCGTCTTACTGTGTTACTTGAGCCAAAAAGAAAATAAAAAAGAAAAGAACAAGAGGAAGAAGAGAGGGAAGTGAAGAGGAGAGTGAGAGAGTCTTGGTGTTGATGTTGGGTGGAAAAGTGGTGGGATTGGTAGTGGAGTGGGTGTAGTTGGCTTGGTGGTGGAGTAGGTGTAGTGGGCTTGGTAAAAGAGTTAGGCGTAGTGAGTTTGGTGGTGGAGTGAGTGTAGTAGGAGAAAAAGAGAGGGAAAAGGGAATTAATGGGGTAATTCAAAAAGAAAATATCCCCGTTTCGTTTAATCGCAGGATCAGTTAATATCACATCTCCCATCGCCTTCGCTCAAATTTTACCATCACGCTCGAAAAATCATGTTATTAATTAACATATAATTTTTCAAATTTTTCCGCGATAAAAATTATCCCAATTTCGTCACAACGTTACGTCTCAAAGCTTTGAAATGAGATTCGTTTCTCACTTTTAATTTATTATATAAGGAGGAGATGCATAATCTCGCTACGTTTATCAATTATAATTATTATTTTGTCATAATTTTTACATTTATTTGATCTCAATTTTTTGGGACTTTACATCTATCCTATTCAATTGTTCCTCCAAAATATTATCTATCACATGGATTGATGTTCATTACTTTATTCCGCAATTCAAGACAAACTGCATAACTATCGACCCTCAATGAAGGTATAGAATAATAAGGATGTAGAAATAATTGAACAAAGTGATTCCCGACATAGACAATAGGTATTTCATGACGTTTTTGGACTTCAATTGGAGGGGATACAAATGAATAAAACATGTCGAAATATTTACATCGAATGTGTGCAATACAACTTCGAAGATACGAATAAAAATTATTGATAATTATCACATACATATATGTTATAATTATTATGGAACGAAGAAAATAAAAAAAAATATCTAATTCTTTTACGAATTACATCAGAGTTTCTGTCATCATTTATGGAATTTTGACAGGGAAGATCAGAAAAATCAAAAATTTCACTTTGAGAGAAAACAACAACAACAAAAACAAGGGACTAATTTTTGAAATATATATTAAATATTATTATAAAAAAAAAAGGGTAATCTGGGGGGGGGGGAATAGCAATTTCCCTCATCGATTCCCTCCAAACACTCTCCTCTCTTCACTTTCTCTCTCCTCTCTTCACGTTCTCTCTCTCCTCATCTCACAACCTCATCGTCGCCGTCGATTCTCGGATCGCCGCTACTGTTAATAGAATCCACCTGCTCGTCGTCGAATTTGTAAGATTTCGATCTCGATCTCGAATCCGTTGCTTTTCGTTGAATCGATTCGATATTGTTTATTGGTGGTCGAAGATGAATGAGGAGATCGAATTTTTTGGGGTTTTGATGATTTTTGATTGTTTTTTTGATCTCGATGATGTTTCGGTTGGTTTATTGCCTTGGGTTGGGTTAGAATTTGGTTAACTAGGGTTACATCCGTCGGATTTCGATGATGAGGAGCGAATCCGAATCGTGATTTGTTATATTATGGCGCATCGAGGCCGGTTCGGGTTTCGATTGTTGGAATTTTGGGATGGATTTTGGATCGTTCTGTTTTCTGTGATTGGTTGAAGTGGATAGAAGGTTGGATAGGGCCGGAGAGTGTGTTTTCGTCGATCGTCGATTGTTTCGAGATCCGGTCGATGATGATGAAGAGATAGTGTGAAGTGTTTCATCTGGTTAATGCTGTTTTGTAGGATTTGATCGAGAGCCATAGCTTTGTGGTCCAGCTGTGCAATATGGAGTGTTAGTTGGCAAATAATTGATGTTTGTAAAGTTAAAAGCAAATCTAGGAGTATTTAATATGGTTTCAATATGATTGGTATCACGAGGGATTGCAAGGCCATGTTCACTTGACTTGACTTGCCTCGGTGTTGTTCTTGTCTCCTAGGCATAGTTACTAGTTAGCTGAAATGCGTATTGATCTCGCTTATAACTATGTTTTGCGTAACTTTAAGTGTGAATGTTTGCCGAAACATTTTGTTTCGGGTAAATGAGCGATACTTCTCATGCAGTCATGCTTATTCACATCTATGCGTTTCTGTTCAGGTTACGTCAGAAGAAGCTGATAGATTGACGTGGTAATATAAATTCCTTATGGCAGTTTCAATGAGAGATCTCGATCCAGCTTTTCAGGGAGCTGGACAGAAGGCGTATCCTTAACTAATACTACATCCGTCCCATAATTATTGCAACGATATGTATTTCGAGAAGTTTCATTCTTATTCTTAACGATGTCAAAAAAACCTTAAATTGGAGCAGGATTAAAGTTCACAACTTAATTTATATTGGTATTTCTCAACAATTTTGCAAAAAATGATGTTTGATCGTCACAAACTCAATATCGAAATACGTGTTGTGCAAACATTTTGGGACGGCCGGAGTAATAGTTTTCTGATTGAGATCAACAATAACAAATTTCAGGTAAAAAAAAAAAAAAAAAGAGTTCCACTTCCTACCAGAGAGTGAGGAGGAACTGATCACGTGAAAGAAGCTAAGCTCAGTAATGTATATGTGTGAGAAGTGATTGCTTCCAATAATATGGTGCGGGAAGGATATCGTGTAAAGCTGTTCGGCAATCTGTAGTATGTCGTCCATTTTTTGATTTTTGGAACTGTCATTGTTTTGAGTTCACTCACCCGTTATTTCCGTCAAGTAGCTATGATGCCACAACATGGTCTGTTGCAAAGGCTGACTAGGAAAATCAAAGTTGTTGGCATTTGTTCCCCTTAACTGTCATGCAGAGGCCTTGAGATATGGCGGATCGAGAATTTTCGTCCTGTACCAATTGTCAAGTCCTCGTATGGGAAATTCTTCACGGGTGATTCGTACATCATCTTAAAGGTAGGCATCTTAACTCGGAAGTTATGCTTCCTCCTTTTTTTGGGAGGTCTTTTCTGCATAGGAAACACATGTCTTGCATTAAACCCAGTAACCCACTATACTTTGCTGGTTGTTTGACTACATTTCCATGCTGCAACTTTCATTGTGTCTTTGCGTTTGTCTCTTCTCTTCCTTGTTCTGAGTTATTCACTTCATTTCTTAGACTACAGCTTCAAAAAGCGGAGCCTTACGCCATGATATCCATTATTGGCTGGGTAAAGACACATCTCAAGTAAGTTACCATCTATGCGAACAATTCTTCATGTTTCGTATATTGGCTTTTATATGGGTTGAACCTGAGGACCTGGATCTGACTAAATAGGATGAAGCTGGTGCTGCAGCCATTAAAACTGTTGAATTGGATGCTGCCTTGGGAGGACGTGCTGTTCAGTATCGTGAAGTGCAGGGCCATGAGACCGAGAAGTTTCTATCATATTTCAAACCATGCATTATACCCCAGGAAGGTGGTGTGGCATCTGGGTTTCATCATCCAGAAGCTGAGGAGTTTAAAATTCGCCTGTTTGTCTGCAGAGGGAAGCATGTGGTTCATGTAAAAGAGGCAAGTCTCGAACACTCTGATTTGGATGATCTTTCGCTGTGGTTGTAGAATTAAATGTGTTTCACGATAGTTCTCTTTCTTCTTGTCTTGCCATTCCTCCCTCTTATCTTGTTGGGAGGCTGATCCGGAGGGTTCACTTTTTCTCTACTTGTACAGGTTCCTTTTGCCCGTTCATCACTCAGTCATGATGACATATTTATTCTAGACACGAAATCGAAGATTTTTCAATTTAATGGCTCTAATTCTTCCATTCAAGAGAGAGCAAAAGCATTAGAAGTAGTGCAATATGTCAAAGATACCTATCACCATGGAAAGTGTGATGTCGCTGCAATTGGTAGGCTGACCCTGCTATGGCTGATTACCCCAGAATATTTGCTCCTGAATCACTGCCTCTATTTTGACCTTTTATGTGGATCTTTGTAGAGGATGGAAAGTTGATGGCTGATGCCGAAACTGGTGAGTTTTGGGGTTTCTTTGGAGGCTTTGCCCCTCTACCTAGGAAAACAGCGAACGAAGAGGATAAGCCTGCTGAGGTTGTCCCAGCTAAGCTATTTAGGTGAACGGTCTCTATCTCTTTATTTCCCTGTCTATGATGGGAAATACTGGGTTGTTGTTGTTGGCGTCGTCGTCTCCCTTTCCTCAGTGCATTGTGCTATCTGTTTTTCCCTACTTTGGATCTTCTCAGACTTTAAGTTGTAGTAGTAGGTTTCAAAAAGTATAAATATGTTCGGATGATCGATAATTGTATGTCTGTTTGGCCTTGAAGCGTTGAGAAGGGTAAGGCAGAACCAGTAGAGACTGATTCACTGTCAAGGGGTTTGCTAGATACAAATAAATGTTATATCCTAGACTGCGGCGCGGAAGTTTTTGTGTGGATGGGAAGAAGTACCTCTCTGGAGGAAAGAAAGACTGCAAGTGGGGCTGCAGAAGTAACAATTCCTGTCTTTGCTAATATTTGTTTCATGTTCTTAATTTAAGCAACTTGTTACTATAAGGTTAAAACTGTTAATTTCACTCTACAGGATTTGCTCCGTTCCCTGGACAGAACAAGGTCGCATGTTGTGCGTGTAATTGAGGGATTTGAGACGGTGGCTTTCCGAGCTAACTTTGTTTCATGGCCTCAATCTACTCAAGTTGCTGTATCTGAGGATGGCCGAGGGAAGGTTGCTGGTAAGAGTCTAGCTAAGTGATAAGGTGCTTGCCTTGAACAATTATATTCAGTTTGCTTTAGGTTTCCATGAAATTTGAGGGGAATACTATTAAAATGTCTAAATGAGTCAATCATGTTCTAGTTAAGATGCACTTTGGTTGATTAACGAATGACATTGAAGTCACCAAGTATACACCAAGGTCCTACTTGATTGCTGGCCAAAGAATTAAGGTCTATCTATAAATTCTAGCATGTGGCCTGATGTGCTCATCCTTGTCCTTGATAACAAACTATAATTTCAAGTTTTGATAGTAATGGTTGATAGCCCACATCTTGCTGTCTCCATTCTGATATTGAAGCTTTGTCACTGGTTCACTTATCATGTTATTGCTATACAGCTCTTCTCAAGCGGCAGGGGTTAAATGTGAAGGGGCTGTTAAAAGCTGCTCCTGTAAAAGAAGAGCCTAAACTCTATATAGATTGTACTGGGAGCTTACAGGTAATAGTGCACTTTTTACTCTCTTTAATGCCACTTGCAAAGCTTCTCAAAGCATGTCAGTTGGGCACTTAAAAGAGAAGGGGGGGAAAGGGAACTTAGCTTGGCATGTGGTTCAGACTGAATTCTGAAAGCATGGCTTCGTGTAGTTGTGAAGAAACAGGGATATCTAATTAGGTCAAGGCCTACTGTGAAAGTTGAATTATTTTACCCAGAAAGTTGGTCGATGATCTGTAATCAGCTTTATACACTCTTTGTTCGCTGGTTCAGTTGAAGATATTCAGCTCTTCTTGACTCTCTGCAGGTGTGGCGTGTAAATGGGAATGAGAAGACTCTTCTTCCTGCGTCTGATCAGTCGAAGTTTTACGATGGAGATTGCTACATATTCCAATACTCATATCCTGGGGAAGACAAGGAAGATTACCTAATAGGGACGTGGTTTGGGAAGCAGAGTCTTGAGGTAACAGAGATTTCATTTTATGTTGTGTTCTTTCATCTCTATTTTATTTGGAGATCATGCGGTGGCCTCTCATTGGTTTAGGAATCCATTATGTGAAGCATGGTTGTTACCCGAAGTTTTGTGGATGAGAACTAGATTGAGGGAAATATTGATTTAAATAATGTAAAGGTTAAAATGGAAGTTCATATCATGTATTTTAGGTGGAGGATGAATATCTACTACTTGACTTGGTTAGAAACAATGAAACCGCTGGGAGGATGAGGGATCTCTTATTTGACCATTTGGTTTCGTGTTAAATTGGTTGATGTTTAAATCATTGAAAGAAATGGCTCTTTACTTGGGGAAGGATATTATAATTTTATATATTATGCTCGAGAGCCTGCATTTTCTTATATTGCATAAAGTTGTTATGTACTTTGTTTGTTGAACATGTAGCTCTGCTTGCTAGATGATTTCCTTGTCGACATGTTAGTCTGATCTCAGTCCTTCCAACTATGGTTTAATTTGATAAGTATTCCTTATTCAGGAGGAGAGAGCTTCAGCTGTTTCTCTGGCTAACAAGGTGGTTGAAACCATGAAGTTTTTGCCTGCTCAGGTAACGTGGCAGCTTATTTAACTTCTTTTATGCTGCTAAATTATCTTCTAATTGTTTGACAGTAACATCTTAGGCTCGGATCTATGAAGGAAGTGAGCCAATTGAGTTTTTCGCAATCTTTCAAAGCTTTATAGTTTTCACGGTGCGTCAGAAGTGAGATTTTTACTTTGTTGCTGCCGTGATCAGGTTTCATGTTTTCTCTTGGTTAGCAATGACGATTTCTTGCACGTGCCAGGGTGGACTTGGTGATGGCTATAAGAAGTATGTTGAGAAGGAGGAAATCCCAGATGATACATATTCAGCAGATGGTGTCGCACTTTTCCGGGTTCAGGGTTCTGGGCCTGATAATATGCAAGCCATTCAAGTTCAACCGGTTGGTTCTTTTGCTGATCCTTATTGTCCTGAAGTATTCAATTCGTCAAATTCTCACGGAATTTTTTTTCTTGTTGACTGGATTAATGATATTACATCAGAATTTTCCTGAGGGCTTTCTGCTAATGATGACTTATGCTAATCATGCCTTCATTTAAGACCATCTTGATAAATCTGGAACGAATCGAAACTGGTGGGGCTATTTACACTTGACTTATCTTTTTAGAGAAGAGAGATCTTAACGATACCAATTCGATTAGCTATACAGTTGTCCCATTCACATAGCAGTCTATCTGCTTCTCATTGCAAAGTGAAAGTGGTTGACAACGCCTTTTTTTTTTTTTTTTGTTATATATTAATATTATTTACTTCTCCTTCAAAAACAGAGAGAGAGAGAGAGAGAGAGAGAGAGAGAGAGAGAGAGAGAGAGAGAGAGAGCCAACATCTAATAGTTAGAAAGATGTATTCAATCTCTTAGTTCAGATTGGTTTGTGCTGTAGTTATGGGTGGTTCAACACATTTTTTTTGTGTGGCATTCTCGCATAAGCTGAAGCAAAGCAGACTTAGTGAAGATTAAACTTTACAGGCTCAGCTTTAAGAATCAGAACCTTTAAGGGCACTTTGGTTAATCTGAATAGTGCCTGTTCCAGAGAATCCAGACTGGGTCAAACCCTATCGTTATTTTGAGCTTGTGTCTTTCATTCATACATATGCTAAAAAAATGAGTGTAATACTACCAAGGCTTTAGGAGACGCTATCAAGAAAAGTCAGTGTCCTTAAAGGTTGCTTGATCTTATTCCTTAGTTTTAAACTGAATCTGCTAAGTTTGCTGTCTACTGAAGCCTGATTCAATTTGAGAACAATATGAGAATGACTGCTAATGATGTGTTGAGACACTGATATCTTAAAAGACACACTAGCCTGATTAGGCCAGTGAATATGCCTTCTAATTTTTTTGGAAGTTAGTCATCTTTGTAATGAACATTTGAACCTTATCTCTCAAAGCTTTTTAACGTGTTTAGTTCTATGGTGAGAAGCAAATTAGCTGCTATTTGAATGCCAGCGATTGACTGCTACAACCTGATTGTATAGGTAACTGACTTATTAATTCTAAAAGAACTCTTAAAACGATAACTTGCCATATGATTTTCAACTTGAAGTTGCTTGGTTATATTCAGATTGATCTTGTAAGGTTATTTTTGTTTTTGTGTGATGCCTTTGTGTCCCAGATGTTTAATAGTTATGAATGGTGCATTCAGGTTTCATCATCTTTGAATTCATCCTACTGCTACATACTTCAAAGCGGTTCTACCATATTTATGTGGTCTGGAAGCCTCACGACACCAGAGGACCAAGAGCTTGCTGAGAGACAACTAGATATCATCAAGGTATACCGGAAACCTCTGACTTAGTAGTACTTGCCCTGTATTGCTGGCTCACTGCTTAGATGATCCGGCGTGGTCTCTTTCTTCATGTTCCGTCTCACTTTTGGAACTCTCTTTTTCGCTTCTTTCCCCCTTGTCTCACTGCATACGATTTTTGTCTCATGGTATGGATGTTTCACATGCATCTCATACCTCAGAGTTCTTTTCTTTCTTTCTTTTTTTCTGGGTAACGATCTCATACCTCAGAGTTAGGTAGTAGAAGTTTGCCTTTGTTGCACTGAAGGTATATGACTAGTCACTTGATAATGCTTTTACTAGTCCTCCCGGCAGGAGAAGATTTAACCCCTTTCCTGTTTCTTTTGGTTTGCGCCCATGCTAGAACTTGGAACATGAGGCTGGGAGAAAATGGGCTGAAAAATCCAGTGCTTTGTCCCGTGCATATGTTGAATTAAAATAAAACTTGACAAGTTTCATAGGTTATTTACTTATAGGCTTTATGTCTAGCTAATCATAACTTCCGATATCTGTCTTCAGCCAAACACCCAGAGCAAAGCTCAAAGAGAAGGTGCAGAATCAGAACAGTTTTGGGATTTGCTTGGAGGAAAGACTGAGTACTCCAGCCAGAAGATCGGAAGGGATGCTGAAAGTGATCCTCACTTATTTGCATGCACCTTTTCAAATGGTTATATGCGTTCACCTTGCTGTTCTTCTGATGCTCTTTTTGTTGCTTACCATTTTATCTGTGAAATTGATTCTTCTTTTTTCCTTTGATGGATCGATGGGATTTTCTCTACTGGCGTCGCAGGTGATCTTAAGGTTTGTATTTGTGTTAGTTAGACCAGGGCTTTGTCCATATGTTTGAGAATTACGTGAGGGAAGCAGCTGATCTCCTTTGACTGAGGTTGTGGTTAAAATTCAATTGTTGTTGCAGGTGAAAGAGATATTCAACTTCACTCAGGATGATTTAATGACGGAAGATGTATTCATCCTGGATTGTCACTGTGATATCTTTGTTTGGGTTGGACAACAAGTAGATGCCAAGACTAAAACTCAAGCTTTGACCATTGGGGAGGTACAATATCTTTGATCATTGTAGTCGTTAATCTTTGTTGTGCTATATTATTGGCTTGTCATGTTTCTCCTGCCCAAATTTATTCTTTTCCTCTATTTCTACAAAGTTTTAATGGGTTTATGTATTCATTAAGCCACTTAGCAACCTCTTGGCCGGAACAAAAATACTGCATGCTCTGATGCCCATCTCGCGCCTATATACTCCCGATTATTCGGCTTACACTACACCCTGCAATCAGAAACCATGCGACTTATTTTCTTTGTTATGTGAAGTTGTCGAGGCATCAAATATCTTTTCCCGAGTGAGCTGTGTCAGGGACACCCATTGGTTGTATTATACTGTAGGCTGTTTTAGCATTGCTGGTGAATTTAGTCTGTTTGAGTGTTGTGTTTAACTTGTCGCAGAAATTTCTGGAACATGATTTTCTTTTGGAAAAACTTTCTCGTGAGGCACCATTGTATGTTGTTATGGAAGGAAGTGAACCTCCTTTCTTCACCCGTTTCTTCACATGGGACTCTGCTAAATCTGCTGTAAGTTGTTTTTCATGCTCTCTTTAAGATACTGGTCCTCGACATGGAACTTATGCTCTCTTTGGAATCATGCTGCGCAACAGATGCCTGGGAATTCATTTCAAAGGAGACTTGCTATTCTCAAGAATGGTGGAACTCCGGTACTAGATGTAAGTATCCTGAAGATTGCTTTTTGTAACTATCTTTCCTTCTACTCGATTTTTAGATTTTATAGATGTGCTCAAGTTTAAAACCAGTCTATCTATCATGCAAATCTGACCACTAGGTGATATTTTAAGGATTCGATGAGCATGTAAATCTATGTCCTCAAACTGTGATCTATCCTTCATTATAGTAACAAAAAGAAAATGTTTTTCTGAGACTTTATTTCATCACCCATAACTTTCTCTATGCATTTTCTTCCAAGTCAACCTCATTAATTTGCTATTAAACACACTCAAGTAGGAATGAAGTGGGCATATGCTTTCTACATGAATCAAGAACATAGGTTGCATCACACATCATTGCCATTTTTGAGGTATTTCTTCCTGTAGAGTTTCTGATAGGGTATGTGCTTCATGATCAGAAACCCAAGAGGAGAGCACCTGTCTCATATGGTGGCAGGTCCAGCGTTGTGTCTGCAGATAAGCCTCAGCAGCGGTCCAGAAGTGTGTCTTTTAGTCCGGATAGAGTTCGAGTGAGAGGCAGGTCACCAGCGTTCAATGCACTGGCTGCTACATTTGAAAATGCAAATGCCAGGAACTTGTCTACCCCGCCACCAATAGTGAAAAAGCTTTATCCAAAGTCAGCAACCCCTGACTCTGAGAATACAGCTCCAAAAGCATCTGCTATTGCTGCTCTTAGCTCAACCTTTGAGCAAGCTCCACGTGAATCTGTTGCACCTCGAACTTTTAAAGGTAAGGATCTATGGTATTCATGATAATCTGTTAGATGAAAGAACTCGTCATTTAATCGTCCATTTTATTTTCTTTCATTGCTTTGCAGCGGGCTTAGCGACTTCCAAGCCAGCACCGGAGTCGGATTCCAAAGAAGAAAATGTCAGCAACAGGATTGAAACCCTCACCATACAGGAGGATGCCAAGGAGGGTGAAGTAGAGGACGATGAGGGACTCACAGTATACCCCTATGAGCGACTAATTACTACATCAGCTGATCCTGTGTCAGATATTGATGTGACCAAACGAGAGGTATAATCAGTCCTCTTTTAAACGACGCTGAATTTTCTGATTGATGCTGACGGAGTTCATCTGTGTTCAATTCAGACGTACCTGTCCTCGACAGACTTCAAGGAGAAATTCGGGATGACAAAAGATGCCTTTTACAAGCTACCCAAGTGGAAACAAAACAAGCTCAAAATGGCCCTCAAGTTGTTTTGAGTACCCCAACAGCTCCATCCTCTTCCAATTCCCAATACTTAGATCAGCGGATGAAAAGAAGCTGCCTGTAAAATCAGTAAGCGATTTCATCCCTCATTTCCTTCCTCTCTATGAACAATGCATTGAGTGCTATTTTGTTAAATTTCAATAACTGTTAATTCTTACACTCCATCTTTGCTCTTTGCAGTTGGATTTTATTTATGAGTGTGTCGTCTATCTACGGGACAGTATCAGTGCCTTTTTAGCTGCTTCTGCTCCCAAGAAACTGTATCTTTTATGTGGCCTCGATGGAACAGAATCGAGGAATCTCTTCCTTGTATGTGTTTCTCTTTTCGGTTGCTCGACTGCTGCTGCTGTTCTGCTTTGTGTTTGGTGTTTTTTTGTTTTGGTTTAGTCGAGTGAGATTCTTTGTCGTCACAGGTTTTTCATGAGTTTGTGTGCTTGTTAGAGATGCGTCCGTGGTTGGACGCTGTAGGTTTGTATGATAAGCTGAGTGCAGAAAGAATTGTGTGTATAGCTGAGTGCATAAGTTAGTACAGTCGATTTGATTATTCATAAGTCGTGTGCTGTTTTTCACCTTGGAAAAATTTCCCGAGTGGGTGTGCTCATACGTCGATGGCATCTTAGTCTATGTATTTTGATTGAATGATGTAAATGTCATATTGTATGATTACTCATGTGTGTTCATATGCTACATGATGGCACGCTATTGAGTCAAATGATTATTGTCCTGTATTTTAGTATGTAATTTCGGTAATCCATAAACGTTACAACTTCGATGATTATTGTTTCATATGTATCAAGCAGCCAACACACGCAAATTTGACATGAGGATCGGTTCGTTGCATCGCATTCCCAAGATTTCAGCATTTGAATTCAGACCACTGGGTGCGACACAGAAATTTTTGTTGGTCATTTCTCAGATCGTTCGGTTCCATGACACGAGCGGTTTATTTAGATATCCAGTGTTCGGATGAGATAGCTAGCGTGACAGAACGTTCATACTGTGGGGTGACAATATATTCTCGATGATGAGGGGATAAATTTCGTACAACCAGATAGTGGGTAGATCAAACTTCTGAGCTTTTCCCACTTTTGCGTGGTTAATTAATACGATAGCAACGTAGAAAGCATTATATCAGATGACAAAGAGAGATGGATCATCAACTTATTCGAATTGAAAGCGAAACAATAGGAATAAAAGAGACGCTGTGCATGTGAATGACGCTATGACAGTGAGATTGCCCTCGACATTTATGATAGATCAAAATCTAATTTAACTTTTATACTCGAAATCAAGTTGTAGCTTTAATCCAATGTTGACAATATGGTTTTAAAATCGATGTTACCATCACTTGAAAGTATATGATCTGACTGTGGAAATATAGTTGAGATTCTCTATACTTTAATAAGATATTGACATTAAAATTATTTCATATATGTTTATCTTTGTCATCTGCTATCATCATTAATTATTTTTTAAACAACCATCAAATTGAACATGATGTTGATTATGTATAGAAAAAAGGGAGTTTGTTGTTAACAACATATAAATTGTCTATCGTTAAAATGCATCCAACGATGAAGATTTTTTTAAAATTATTTTTATTTTTAAAATTTCTTAATCATTTAATCTAATACATAAGTATCATTCTTCCCAATCCATATATATAACTTATAAATAATAATGTATAAATCTCTGTCCAAACCGGACGCAAACATTTGTTTTGTTGTGATAAAACAAGTTGAGTACGAGCGTCAAAACAAGGCGTCAAAAACAGAAGGTAGAGAGAGAAACAGAAAAGCGAGTGTGAAAAAGCCCAAATAAGAGAGAGAAAGAGAGAGAGGAAGCTGTGAAGAGAGGCGAGGAGTGATAGCCATGGCGCCGTCGTCGAATCCGAATGATCCGATCAAGCCAGTCGAGTTCACAAAAGGCGTCAATGGCCTCGACAAGATCATCCTCCGTGAGGTCCGCGGCAGCTCCGCCGAGGTAACCGCCGCCGTTTCCATTCGATTCGATTCGATTCGATTCGATTCTTGTTTGTCTCGATTCGATTCGGTTTGTTATGTTGTGGTTCGTGTTGATTTGGTGATTGTGTGTTCGTTGTGATCCGGTCGATGAGAGCGATCGGTTCCGCATTTCGAGATGAAATCGGTTCTGTTAGTGTTGCGGTTGGGAGATTGTTTGATTCGGTATGGTTCTTGTTCGTCTCGGTTCGGTTCGGTTTGTGCTGTTGTGATTCGTTATGATTTGGTGATTGTGTCTTCGTTGTGATCCGATTGATGAGAGAGGTCGAATCCGCATTTGGAGATGAAATCGGTTCTGTTAGTGTTGCGGTTGGGAGATTGTTTGATTCGATTTGGTTCTTGTTTGTCTCACTTTGATTCGGTTTGTGCTGTTGTGGTCCGTGTTGGTTCGGTGATTGTGTGTTCGTTGTGTTCCGATCGATGAGAGAGTTCATGTTCGCATTTCGAGACGAAATCGGTTCGGTTAGTGTTGCGGTTGGGAGATTGGTTGATTGGATTTGGTCCTTGTTTGTCTTGATTTGATTCGGTTTGTTCTGTTAATTTGGTGATTGTCTGATAGTTGAGATCCGATCGATGAGAGAGATCGTGTTCGCATTTCGAGATGAAATCGGTTCTGTTAGTGTTGCGATTGTGAGATTCTTTGAAATCGGTTCTATTAGTTTTGCGATTGTGAGATTGATTGATCGGATGAGAGTGAATCTGGGATTTCTTGGAAAGACTGGTTGATTTGTGCTTGATTGATTGATCCGTAACTAGTAGAATTTCGTTGTTGGATCTGATTGTGGTAATTGCCGTTAGAGTGATTGTGGCTGACTGTGATTGTTAGGCAATCTTTGTACGATTTCTTGATTGTAGAAAATAGAAGTTTCATTCAGCTAGTACAAAACATTTTGTTTGTTAGGTAATCTTTGTATGCTGCAAGGATGACATTCATTTTTTGAGTTGTCAAGATTATCGAATCTTCGCATGAGATCTTTATCAAGGAAATTGTGGCAACTGCCGTTGGAGCGAATGTTGAACCAGAAAGAGAAAATCTATTTTGTTTCCGCTTTACGTTCTGATGTTGTTGAAACTCTTGCTTGCATGAGCTTGTTTGAGGAGTGATGAATCGGTGACTTGTAAGTGAAATGGTAGTTATGCAGAGTTTATCTATGGTGATTGGCAAGGGGTAAACCTGTGGTGAGAGATAGCAATGGTGGGTCCTCTGAGATGTTACTGTTATGATATGAGGCGCTGAGGCAGAATCCAGCAGTTCTTTCCATCTTGGCACGAGTAATTGAAAAAATGTTATTCGTTATGAGGAAGGAATGGGTATCTAATCGAAACTAGTCAGATGAACTATCATTCTTCCCTTAATTTCCAGGGCATGATTTACTTCTGTTATCTGCCTCTTGTCTTCTTGATTTGCTTGAGTATCTCTCAAATGCTTTATAAGTGTATTTCTGCTTTAGTTGAGGAAATTCTTTGTAATTCTCTGCTTGAGTGTGTTTGTGCAATTATATCTTTTTTTTCCTTTCACATGCATATTTACTTGTGCTGTGTTGATTTTTGAAGGTCTATCTGTATGGGGGGCATGTGACATCCTGGAAGAATGATCATGGGGAGGAGTTGCTTTTTGTCAGTAGTAAGGCAAGCTTCATTTTCAACTTTTAAAGACTATAATAAAACGATTATTGCTGACATGTTTTCTCTTGGAGTTCGGTTCTCAAATTGACATCAGAGTTATCCAGAAAGATCACCGTGGTGGTTATCTGCAAAATTGGTTTCTTACCACTGAATGTTGAGTTCATTCCGTAATTCAATCACACAAGAGGATGGATGATCTGCAATCTCATCTAGTCCTTTGATTAAACCTTTAATGCGTGCTTTTGGTTTTTTTTTTTTTTTTTTTTTTTTTTTTTTTTTTTTTTTTTTTTTTTTTTTTTTTTTTTTTTTTTTTTTGTTTTCACCAACTCCACATAGTTGATGCTTGATATGGAACCTTGACTAGGAGATGGTTTTGCTTTTGTCTTTCCATTCAAAATTGGGATTTACAATCTGAGATTCTCACCAACGCATGGACACTTACTATATTCTATAGAAAGATGTGTAATGTGATGGAACGGTATCATGCTGAGAACTATGCTCTTGTTAGAGTCCCTTGTGCAATATCAAATTTATAGGACTTTATTTCATCCAGATGTTCACGGTAATATCGTGTAATATAATACTTTGATATAGCCATTTCACATGCTTTCTTAAAACTATAGTTCGGATGCTCTTTTAAAACTGTAGAAACTCTTCTTGCATATTATATTTGCATTCATAGTAGTTCGAGCATGATCCGTTTTTCATCTGGGATTAATCTCATCCTTGAGTGAAGTTTCCAGTGTTGTATGCCCCTTATTGATGCGTTCCTAATTTCTTACACCACTTAGTTGCTACAGTTTGCTTAATCCCAATGGTTCATAGTGCAGGAGTGTTTTTCATTTTTGGTTATCGACTCTTTTTGCTGTTTGTTAAAGGTCATGACACTTGATATCTTGTGCAGGCTATCTTTAAGCCCCCAAAGGCAATTCGCGGTGGTATCCCAATATGCTTCCCCCAGGTGAGTGCTTCTCTCATCTCACTTTTACTGGTTTGGTTGAGCTATTCTATTCTGTTATAACTAGAGCTTCCTTTACAGTTTGCTGGTCATGGTTCTCTTGAGCAACATGGATTTGCA
>JAOVYX010018225.1:0-20558 GCA_035668315.1 Drosera spatulata | reverse complement strand
GATATAAAACCTCAACTACACTTAACCACCATATTTTAAATGTGAAACTTATTCTAAACCCAAGCTCTGATACCAACGTGTAACGCCCCGGCCAAAATCCTTGCTACATGATCGTCACCAAGAACCGCTCGTCAAGCTGACAACTAACCCCACAGACCAACACTAGTCCTTTCAGTGCGCTTTGGCTTCACTCGCACACACCCTGTGAAACTTCCCAGGAGGTCACCCATCCCAGCATTACTCCGCATTAAGCGCTTAACGCGGAGTTCTAAAGTGATGGGCTACCGAAAAGGAAGGTGCACCTTGTTTGTATAGGTAGTACTATCAAACCATTTAAGCATTTCCTTGGGGTATTATAAAAACTATGAGGAGGATGATTTGAGAGGTAATTTATTTGGTGTGAATAAGGATGATTGACGACTTTGTGATGAATGATCCTTTGACATATGCATAGTGTAACTGATTTTTGGCATTCTCCTTACGTTAAGGCTCGAGGCATTTGTTTTTCATTTTTCAAGTTGAGTCTTTGTTTTTTTTTAGCTTTGCTTAGGGACAAGCAAAGGTTTACCTTGGGCAATTTGATGTGTGTGTAAACACACGTATTTTATGTTTGTTGAACCTATTGTTTTGTCGTATTTGAGTTCTTTATTTCATGTTTTTAGTTTAGTTTGTGTTTTTGGACATGGATACTGCTGTTTGCATGTTTTCATTGTAGATTTGATCGAGAAGAGCAACTTTTGACAATTAGTGGAAAATGGACGAAAAAGCTTGAAGATGATCGTGATGATGTGTGATGATTTGACGATCGTTCATGTTGATTTCGATGATTTCTGGTGATACTCACATGCATTGGATGATGGTGTTAATGTCCAAAGACGTTTGAAGCTATTTTGGAGCTAAACCGATACGTTTGAGGCTTATTTGAGCAAGAATGATCCATAAAAGTTACACGACGCATAAATGATTATTCAAGACCATTTTGAGGGTGCAAATGATGCCATTTGAAGTGTTTTATGATGATATAAGGGGTACATAAGGTATACCATCGATCAGGACGGAGTTCGGAGCGAAAAATGATGTTTTTGGTGATTTCCTGGACTCTGACGGCCGTTACACCCTCTGTAACGATCGTTACAATCATAAAACTCAAAGATTTCAGTAGTTACGCAGTGTGACAATCGTTACATGTGCCCTATAGCGGTCGTTACACAAGTCAACATGCAAGATTTAGTTTGTTTCGTCAAATTTCGAATTGTTTTCGAGTTTTCTATAAATATCTGTGTATTTGCTTCATTTTGAGGGAGATTAGGGTCAACTACAAATGAGACTCTCTAGTATGGAAAAATCTTAGAGTCAAGGGGTTGTACAACAAAGTACCCTATGAACGTAGAAAACCATAAAGTGGCACAATTTACATTTGTCAAAATAAATCAAAATAATTAAAAATACGGATTGTGTTTAATACTGAAATTGCGGATTATCTCGTGTATGTTAAAAATTTAATGTTAATTATTACTAATTCCCAAAATTTCCCTTCTGATGGCATTGCACGGAATACACATACTTGTTGTTTTAATTAGTCATTCTTAATAGGTTGCTACAAATTGATTATGGAGTACTTTTTTTGAGAATGTATTATGGAATATTTAATTAGTCATAGTTAATGGGTTGTTACAAATTAATAACTGAATATTGATTGACAATATTTAATACAAATTATTTTTAATTTCCAAAATACCCATTGTGACATTCCATGGAATGCATGTTTTTTTGTGAATATAGATAGTATGTTGATTTGGAGCATAACTCAATGATCCTATTATTGAGATTATGTGTGAGTAGGTTTATCCACATTGACCATGGAGAAAAAGAAAGAGTAGAATATATATGCGAACAACTCATAATCCATCGGCTTAAGCTTTCGGGTTAATAGTTGGGCCCAATTCACATGTGTATTCTGTTC
Organism: Drosera spatulata; assembly: GCA_035668315.1. Taxonomy (NCBI): domain Eukaryota; kingdom Viridiplantae; phylum Streptophyta; class Magnoliopsida; order Caryophyllales; family Droseraceae; genus Drosera; species Drosera spatulata. The sequence continues at coordinate 18,595 of JAOVYX010018225.1, read as the reverse complement.
AGGCTCGCGTAGGGCTGGTTTCCTCCCTTGGGTTCTCCCCTGAATCGTAACAAAGTGGTATCAGAGCCCAGGTCATTGCTTGGTTTGACTTGTGTTGAACAATGGAGACAAATATGAGTAGAATGATCACATTGAATAGTTTGAATTACCATATGTGGAAAGAAAAGATGGAAGATTTGCTCTATGTAAAAGATTATTATTTATCAGTGTTTTTTTAGGAGAAGCCTGAGGGTAAAACTAATGATTAGTGAAAGATTCTACATCGTCAGGTTTGTGGGTACATCAGACACTGGGTTGATGATAATGTGTTGAATCATATTTCAGATGTGACAGATGCTCGTACCTTTTGGAATAAGCTCGAGTAGCTGTATGCTCGAAAGACCGGAAACAAATAAGTGTTTAAGGTTAAACAGTTGATGACATTGAGATATCGTGATGGCACCCCGTTAGTTGATCATTTGAATTCCTTTGTGGGAATTATAAATGAGTTAGCTGCAATGAAGATAAAGTTTGATGATGAGGTTTAGGCTTTATGGCTACTTGGCACTCTACCTGACTCAGGGGAGACTTTCCAAACTTCGTTGTCCAATTTTGCTCCAGATGGTACGATTACCATGGATCTCGCCAAGAGCAATATTTTGAATGAAAAGAAGAGAAGAAAGACACAAGGGACTTCTTCGAATAAAGATGCCTTGGTTGTTGAGAATAGAGGTAGAAGTAATAGTCGTGGTTCGATGAACAGTGGTAAGAGCCGAGACAAAAGCAGAGGTGTGCCCAACAAGTATGCGAATGTTGAATGCCATCATTGTCATCTAAAAGGTCATCTCAGGAGATTCTGCCGTGTTTTGAAGAGAGAGTTCCGGGGCAAAGAGAAGAAGACTGATACAGATAAGAAAAATGATTAAGTTGCAGTAGTTTCTAATGGTTTTCTGTTTGTGTTTGATGGGGATGCAGTTAACTTTATGTGTCATGAAATCAGTTGGGTGATTGACAGCGGTGCATCTTTTCATGCTACTTCTCGTAGAGAATTTTTCACTTCGTACAGGGATGGTGATTATGCTCCTGTGAAGATGGAGTATAATGGACTGGCGACAGTTATATGCATTGGGGATGTATGCCTAGAGACCAACAATGGCGCGAGGTTAGTTTTGGATGACGTCAGATATATTCTTGATATTCATTTGAATTTGATCTCCACAGGTAAGCTGGATGATGAGGGATTTTATAGCACCATCTATGATGGCCGATAAAAGCTCACTAAGGGTTCTATGGTTGTGGCTAGAGGCACTAAGCACTCTTCATTATATGTCACACAAGTAAAGTTCTGTGGTGACAGGATTGCAACAGTTGATAATGAAGAGAAAGAAGAATTGTGGCACAGACGACTCGATCACATCAGTGAGAAAGGACTGTTAGTTTTGGCCAAGAAGAAACTCCTCATAGGTTTGAAAAATCTAGCATTGAAGAAGTGTGCTCATTGTCTAGCAGGGAAGCAAAGCAGAGTTGCTTTCAAGAGTTCTCCTCCTTCCAGAAAGCCAGGTATTCTTGATTTGGTTTATTTTGATGTTTATGGTCTTATGAAGACGAGAACACTTGGTGGGTCGATTTATTTTGTTACCTTCATAGATGACTGTTCAAGGAAAGTATGGGTTTATACCTTGAAATCTAAAGACCAAGTGTTGAATGTGTTTAAAGAATTTCATGCCTTAGTCGAGAGACAAATAGGGAGGAAGTTGAAATGTATCAGAACTGATAACGGGGGAGAGTATTGTGGATCTTTTGATGAGTATTGTAGAGAACAGGGTAATAGACATCAAAAGACTCCTCCTAAGATGCCTCAGTTGAATGGTTTAGCTGAGAGAATGAATAGAACACTAGTTGAAAGGGTGAGATGTTTTCTTTCACACGCACTGCTACCGAGATCCTTTTGGGGTGAGGCTTTGAATACTGTTGTTCATGTTAACCTTACTTCCATTATTCCTTTGAATTTTGATGTTCCTGACCGAGTTTGGACAGGAAAAATGTCTCGTATGATCACTTGCGTGCCTTTGGGTGCAAGGCATTTGTGCACATACCCAAAGATGAGAGATCAAACCTCGTTGTGAAGTCTCGACAGTGTGTATTCATTGGCTATAGACAGGACGAGTTCGGCTACAAGTTTTACGATCTAGTTGAGAAGAAACTTGTAAGAAGTAGGGATGTAGTGTTCAAGGACGATCAAAATATTCTGGACATTGAGAAATCTGAGATTTCAGCACCAAAGGTCAATGATGATTTAGATCCACTTCCTCATGCACAAGTTCCTATGCATATTGAGGGAGAAGAGCAGGGTGATCCGGGTGATTTATATGTTCTAGAGCCAATTGACATTGATGGTATCGTTCCTGAACCAGAGATCCCTGTAGAGGTTCCAACAGATGTTCCACAAATTGCTCCACAGAATGTTCAACTCCGATGTTTAGCTAGAGGTCCAAAACCGTCTACTAGATATCCTTTAGATCAGTATGTGACAGTGACTGATGCAGGTGAATCAGAATCCTATTAAGAGACTATGAATGATGAATGCCAGAGGAAAGGGCTTGAGGCCATGCAGGATGAGATAAAGTCGCTCTACGACAATCATACCTTTGATATAGAAAAGCTGCCTAAACGTAGGAAAGCCTTGAAGAACAAATGGGAGATGACTTATTCCATTGTAATTGGTGTCCTATCTCCCATCAAAGTGGGTATTCAGGTTGATGCATGATGAGCTGACTTTAGAGACGCGGTATAAGGCCAGATTAGTTGTTAAGGGGTTCACTCAGAGAAAAGGGATTGACTTTGAAGAGATATTCTCTCTAGTTGTGAAGTTGTCATCCGTTCATGTGGTTCTAGGCCTAGCAGCTAGCCTAGACATAGAGATTGAGCAGATGGATGTCAAGACAGCCTTCTTGCTTGGTGATCTGCAAGAAGAGATATACATGGAGCAGGCAGAGGGTTTTAGTGTGAAAGGAAAAGAGGACTACGTGTGAAAGGAAAAGAGGACTACGCCTGCAGATTGAGAAAGAGTTTATACGGCCTGAAACAAGTGCCAAGACAATGGTACAAGAAGTTTGAGTCTGTTATGAAGCAGCATGGCTACAAGAAGACCAAAAATGACCATTGTGTGTTCGTTTAGAGATTTTTAGCAGATGACTTCATTATTCTATTGATATATGTTGATGATATGTTAATTGTTGGCAAGAGCACTTCTCGCATTGACAGGTTGAAGAAGCAGTTAAGTGAGTCCTTTGCCATAAAGGATAAGGGACCAGCAAAGAAGATCCTTGGTATCAGGATTGATCGAGACAAAGATACCAAAAAGTTATGGATATCGTAGGAGAAGTACATTGAGAAAGTACTCGACACTCTCACTTTGATGGCAGGTAGGACACAAAACAACGCGGAATAAATCATCTCCCACTTGTGTTAAGCAAATGAAGTACGGCAGAAAACAATAAAGGTGCAAAGACATGATTTTTAACATGGAAAACCCCTCGATGTGAGAGGTGAAAAACCACGAGGTCGAAGGCCACCACAAACCTCCACTATCGATAAAATAATTGGTACATAAAGTCCTCTCTAGATAACACTAGAGGTAATTACGATCGCAGACAAACAAATCAAATCAGCCAAGCAAATCAAGCAAAAAAAATCAGTTTCCTGAATCCCTATTTGGATGGCAATATCTCAGCCTATATAACTCCAAACGATGCACCGTTAGTTTTTATTTGAACCTTCATGAGTAAAAAACGTGCTCACCAAATTTCACAAAGATCCGACAATTTTTGGACCCCCGTTCGGCCGCTGGAAGTCGACAGGTTTGTGCAAAAATCAACTTGCAGAATTTGTCAAAGAGCCCCCGGTTACTGCTGCTGTCTGCTGCGATTCTCTGGTTTGGTTTTCTTTATGAAAACCCAATTTCGCCTCTCTTTTGTTTGCTGATATCAAAAGGCAAAACTCTCACGTTTTGATTGAGTGGCCGTCCCAAAGATGTGATCTCAAAATCCTTAAATTAAGATATATATACTTTCTTTCAAATTATATCTTGAATTAATTAATGATTCTCCACATAATAATAATATGTGGGCTTGACTCGTCGGGGTTCTCCATAAAGGAGTGAACCCGACCCAATAAATCCCCCCCTCACAACGAAGTGGAGAAGCACAGCAAATCTTCCCCTCATGTGTGAGTCCATCCAAATGACCAACTTCCCCTAAAACCTGAATCCATGGGCCTCCTTTACCCGCCTACTTGGACTGGACCACTTGCTCACGTGATCCATCCACTTTTCGAACCAGAAACGCACAAGGGATTCTTAACCTGCACAACAGGGCCTACCAGTCCAGCCCAAAGAACCATGGGCTCTGATACCACTTTGATGGGAGGTAGGACACAAAACAGCACAGAATAAATGATGCGATGCTGTCGTAGGAACGTCAAAAATTTATATGCACTCACTTTCACTCTGAGCGTATAAAATTAATGCAGTAGTGGAAGTAAGTGTCAAACCTACAGGGAATCGTGAATGTCCAACTAAACTAACTTAAAGTAGTTACTATTCTTGGAATGGGGGTGTTTAAATTAAACTAAAGTTTGAACTAAATTAAACTAATTAATCAGAAGAAGATAAAATAAAGCTAGAAAGTAAGGTGGACTGCTTAGGTTAAGAGAAATATAGGGACGATGGCTGAGTCATCTTGAATCACTTAGATCAATCATTGATGTTTCTACATTTTAGGTGTAATGATTAATGTGGAATGTTTGGAATGAGTATTGGCTTAACTCACTACGTTCCTTAGCTTGTAACTTCTAATTAACTCGGACAGTTAAACAAACTCAAGAGATCTAAATCATTTCAATTAGCTCAAACATGACTTAAAACATAAGATTTGAATCATAACATAGAACTTAACATTCATAACAATCATATCAATTAGCTTAAACTAGTTATGTTACATGCATTTGAAACCATTGATTGTATATGACAATTAGCTTCAATCATATTATATCAATTAGCTACTAAACTTAACCACTTAGCATGATTTATAGCTTTAACGTATGTATATTAGGTGATCAATCTAACAAACACATATTATATGATAATGTTAACAGGTTTCATGCATCATTTCATCATCAAACACCTCTGGTTTATGTCACATAATCAACATCTCATAATCTAAGGTCATCAAAACTAATCAACACATCCCTACTAATGAACTACTCACACATAAACGTTGAATAAAGCATGGAATTAAACAAAGCAATGTGAACAATCATTCTGGTGAGTTTGACAAACTAAGAACAAGTGTTTTACAGCACACGTAGCGTTCCAAACTAATGTCCAACGGGTTCCTATGTGTTGCGGATCAAAATCTCTTCAAAATTACTTCCAAGGCTCGTCCTCTTTGCGTCTCTCACCCCCTTGATCGCCTCTGCTGTCCCTAAGTGTTTCCTCCTCTGTGTTATGCTTAGAACAACCCTAGGAGACGTATTTATAGGCGAGGGGTTGCAACCGGATCGATCCGACGGCTGAAACTTGTTATTTTGCATCAGGAGTCACATCGCGGCCGCGACCATGCCTGTCCCCCCCACGACAAATTAAAATTTGAAAATTTGCTGAAATAATACCGTCGTGCCCGTGACGCTTGGCTGTCGCGCCCGCGACACACTGTTTATTCCCGCGACATGCTTGTCGTTCCCACGACAGGTGCACTGTTACCTTAAAATTAAAACTAAAAATACTAACGACTTCCAAAAATTATAGAAACTTATACATGACATCTAAACATACTAATCTAGTTGAACGCTGTGAACGCTGTAAAATTATAAACTCTCAAAGCACGTGAAACGACAATGAATCGCGAAATCCAGTTTTTTGAGCTCATGACTTGCTATTTTCTTCATTCTTCTTCATTTTTGCTCCGAACTTCACTCCAATCTGTCAAAAACATGAAAGCACAGCAGTACCAACATTGCAAGACAAAAAGACGATAAAAACGTAAATTAGACAATACAAAAAGAATAAAACAAACATTTAAAATAAAGAAATGATGGGTGTTTTTATACACATCAATAAATCTTCTCCCACTTGTGTTAACCTATTTGGAAGCAAATGAAGTAGAATAGAAAATATTAAAGATACGAAGACATGATTTTTAACGTGGAAAACCCCTCGATGTGAGAGGTGAAAAACCACGAGGCCAAAACCCACCACAAAGCTCCATTATCGATGAAATAATGGGTACAAAAAGTCCTCTTTAGATAACACTAAAGGTAATTGCGATCGCAGACAAACAAATCAAATCAGCCAAGCAAATCAACCAAAAATGATCTGTTTCCTGAAGTCCTATTCGGACGACAATATCTCAGCCTATATAACTCCAAACGACCCACCGTTAATTTCTATTCGAAGATTCATGAATCAAAAACATGTTCATCAAATTTCACGAAGATCCGACAATGTTTGGACCTCCAGTCGGCTGCTGGAAGTCGACAGGTCTTTGCTGAAATCAACTTGCAGAATTTGTCGAAGCGCCCCTTGTTACTGCTGCTGTCTGATGCGATTCTCTGGTTTTGTTTTCCTTGTGAAAACCCAATTTCCCCTCTCTTTTGGCTGCTGATATCAAAAGGCAAAACTCTCACGTTTTGATTGAATCGGGCCGTTCCAAAGATCTGATCTCAAAACCATAAATCAAGATATATATATTTATTCCAAAATATATCTTGACTTAATTAATTAGTCTTCACATAAAAATAATATGTAGTCTTGATTCGTCGGGCTTCTCCATAAAGGAGTGAACCCGGCCCAACACCTATCTATTGAGGGGTTTTGGATCCACTTGAGTTATTTAGTAATCATGTGAAAAGATACATGATGGAAACAAGTTATTAATATCTCAAACTGTTAAGCGTGTAAGGTTAGCTTTAGACCTGACTTGTTAGTGAAATTCATGATTTTAGACCTGCGGTATCAAATATATGTTTCTAACTTGCTTAATAGTGGTATATTCTAACCTGCTTATTAGACATGAGGTATCAAATATGTGTTTCTAACCTGCTTGTTATCTAATTTGTTAGTGAAATTCATATTTTTAACCATCTTGTTTTTAACTTGTTAGTTAATAAGTTTTTTTGTATCCTGCTTGTTAGTTTCTAACCTGCTTTTTAGTTTCTAACCTGCTTGTTAGGTAACTCGTAAGAGCTGGTATCAAATATAAAAACGTAAGAGCCGGTATGCTTTCGTAGGATGCATCTGCAAGCTGGAAAAAGCAGAAGAAGGCCAACATCGAGGATAGATCACAATTGGATTAGTATCTTGAAGAGCCTAGAAACAATGAGTTAAAGAATATGATATCCTAGCATATTGGAAGGAAATTGAGAGCCAATTTTCTGAGTGGTTCATATGCTTCGTGTTAGTTTGGCTGTTTCGATATCTATCGTTACTTCAGAGTCTTCTTTTAATGCTGATGGAAGGGTCCTTAATAAGTATCAAAGTAGGTTGCTTCCAAAGAAGTTGAGCCTTTGACATGCTTCCGTTATTGGATACACCATGTGAATTATGGAGGTAACCTGTTTTCTATTAAGTTTTCTCAATGTTGAATCCTGTTGTTCATTGTATTTTTGGTTTGTTTCTCAATCTTGATTATCTTTACTTTATGACTTTAGCTAATGAAGTGAGCAAGGAATTATTTTAGGCTTTAAGCGAAGTAATTTCAACTCCACCAATTACTAGTACTAGTTCTATGACTATCCCTGTTTCTTCTCAAGTGTCAAGCTATGTGGAAGAGCCTTGTTAAAATCTCATAAATAAGATCTAATATCATTCTTAATTGTTTGATTGAGGTGCGTATTTACATTACAAGTTATGAATATGGTGTAATATATACAGATCTCTAGTGATAAATGATGATGTCTTGATTATGGAGTTTCAGAGCTTCGGAGCTACAGGCAGCTTATGGTTATGGAGCCGATTTTGAGTTTCTATGATGTTGTTATGGTTATGTAGTTATGGAGCTAATTTTGTTGGCTATATTGTAATGTATCCGAATTGCTGATGTTGAGTTCCCATGACTCGTCAATGTTTTTCTTTCTCTTTTATGGACTTTGCGATGTAATTTTTATAGTTGTTTTGTAGCAGGTGATGTAAAGCAGTTCTCATGCCTAATTGGTGAACTATATGTAATTATGTATGGGTAATCTCTAAGTTGGAATTGTGGAATGTAGTTTGTAACTTTAGTCAGTTTTACTTGGTTAATCGGTCGAAAAACCGATTCAATACCATGTAACTAAACCGGTTAGTAATCATTTAATCGTTTATCATAATCTATTAGAAAATCGATTAATCATAAACGAATAATAAATGGTTATGTTTTTTGAAAAATATAACTTATTAATTTATCGTTTGGTTATGGTTTAGTCTCTCATAGCCGAAACCGACTAAAAATCGATCGAATAATTGAAACTGGATTGAGTAACATCCTTATCAATACCTAAATCGAGAATCAACATCTTTGACAAATGATTCCAAGAGGCTGTTCTGAATCTTGTTGAGGAGAAGGAAAGATCTTGTACTTGGTTTGTATTGTCATTTACTTGCTATAAAGTAACAGGTTGATTGTAAGCCACAAACAATCACACGTAGTGCTATCCTCTTGAATTATCACACTGATAATCAAGTGAACTGAGAAAGAAGTTGGTACCTGAAGATCTGAGCCAACTATTGAAAGTAGAGTTGAATAGCACTAATGTTAGACAAACGATTCCAAGAGGCTGTTCTGAGTCCTATTGAGGAGAAGGAAAAATCTTGTGATCGGTTTGTATTGTCATTTACTTGTTATAAAGTAAATGGTTGATTGTGAGCCTAAAATAACCACACGTAGTGCTATCCTTTTGAATTATCACACCGATAATCAAGGAAGGAATGGAGTAAGGGATATAGCCGTATTTTAACTAACCATTATAACAACCTTTCTGTTCTTACTTTTCCGCTTTCATTACTTTTAACCCTACTCATAATCAACTTCAACCAACTATAAGCTAAAAAGAACTAACGTTACTAGAGTAAGGTTCCGCATTACTTTAGTAAGCTTAGAACACTCTACTGTCTGACTAACCTCTGTTAAATTGACAGTAAAGCTCGAAAAAAAGAGACTATTCATCCCCTCTCTAGTTTCACAGCAAGTTATCTCGGAACTTTGTATTGGTATCAGAGCAAACCTTTCTAGGCCTAACATCTTTTGGAATGGAACTCTACTTTGAATTTAGCTCGAAAAGAAGTTACTAATCTGTGCTTCAAGCATGTCAGGTGCAAATAAGTGTTCATCCCATACGATGCCCATCCTCCATTGTTTAAGGATCACAAGTTCAATCATTGGAATGCAAGAATGATGTTTCATTTTGACCAAGCCGATGAGAGAATGAAAAGGGCTGTCCTTGAAGGGAGATTTATCCCTATGGGTCCTCCTTTGGATTCAAACGAAAGAGGGAAACTTGTCCCCAAAGAGGAAAAAAATTTCTCTGAGGAGAACAAGGAACTCATTCAGCTTGAAAGACGTGCCTTAAGAATTATTGTGGAATCCCTAGGTAGTGACATGCTTGAACTAGTAATACTTTGCAAATCAGTAAAGGAGGCATGGGATGCCTTGCTACTGAGAAATGATGGCACGGATGATTCTGTGAAAATAAGCAGAATATTTACCTTCGGCAATATGAGCTTATAAAGATGATTGAGAATGAGACGCTGACAGAGTTCTTTGACAGATTCAATATTCTTGTCAACACTCTGAGGGACCTAAGGAGAACATTTCTCCTCAAAAGGTTAACTTGAAGTTCCTGAGGTATCTCACCCCTGAGTGGGACACCAAGGTTACTGTAATAAGGAAGTCCAGAAAAATAGACCAAACGACTCTCTCTGATCTTTATGGTGTGTTTTCTGACTCATAGTTTGGAGATCGGGCAGAAGAAGAATCAGGTGATGGACCAAAACAAAAAGCACATCTCCCTCAAAACTCAAATCAGAAGTTCAAAGGAAAGGATTGCCACAGAAGAGTCCTCTAACCCACAATCAGAGGCCTCAAGTGAGGAGTTAGCCATGCTGAGCAAACGATTCAGAAAATATTTTAAAAACATGGGAAGGCTCAACAAAGACTCTCCTGCACCGAGGGTGTCTGAACTCACACGATACAACTGCGGTAAGGTAGGATACTCTGCTGCTCACTGTTGGAAACCTGCCAACAACCGTGTCGCAAAGAAGAAATCAGAGCAGCAAGCTCAAAGAAGATCCTTCAGAAAAGGAAAGGATCTGGCTGTAAAAATATGGAGTGACACAGAGTCAGACGATGATGATGCAGCCTCAGAAGCCTTCTCCAAAGCTCAGAAGTCACTCATGTGCCTCATGACTGGAAACAATGATGAAGTATATGACCTTGACATGGATACCATCTCCAAAGAAGAGATGAAGGAGATCATTCTCGAACTCACTGAGCAAGCTTACAACTTGATCAAAACTTCAAGGCTCTCATGGAGGTTCCATAAGAGAAACAGATTGAGAGATGAACCTGCAGTAGCCAATGAAAAGACTACTGAATTTGACAAGCTCGAACACCATTCTCAAAGAGTCCAAGAAAAACTTAAGTCTATCTCTGGACTTCTTGAAGTCACTGAAGCTGAGGTGATCTACGTAAGAAATGAGAATAGGAAACCCAAGTTTCAAGTTGACAAGTGGAATGGAAGAACAAAGGATTTCAAGGGAATCCATTTTGTTCAGGCCAAAAACTCTAAAGCTAGTTTGGGCTCCTGCAGTAAGGGTGAGACTTCTACGAAGGCTCAAACAACCAAATCATCCTCTAGCAGTAAAGTTGAGACTCCAAAAGGGTCTCAACATGTCCGACCTGCTTCTGATAAGGTGATTCCACCTAAAACCAAGAAGGCGAAGAAGTCCCCTTCTATAAGTCATTCAAAACACACTTTTATAAAAGGACAACAGACGAGTTCCAACTCTGCTGCCACAGCAAAGCAAAAGAGTGCTGAAGAGACTAGGCAGATGAGGCCAAATAGAAGAAAGGAATCTCAACTTCCCTTAAAATCCCCCTCTTGTACTTGTGTATACTATCCTCCCACAAGAGTATGGAATCAACCTTTGTCACACCTTAACTTGTGGCCAACATTGATTCCTTACCCTGTTGTACGAATGGAGAGATGGTACTCTGCTGCACCTCCAATGCAGCAGGGTGAACCCTTCTATACTACTCTAAGTAGAAGAGTTCACCAGCCATAGCACACAAGAGCAAAGGTTGTGTTTTATAAATGTGGCAAGGAAGGTCATAAGACATATCACTGCACTACCCCACCCAAGAAATCAACTCAGGTGTGGTTACCTAAGACCAACTAGTTAGGATCAAATCTTGGGGGACCGATGATCTAACTGAAATATCTTGCACGAGTATTATAATCTAACATGGTATCTGGATAGTGGATGCTCAAGGCATATGACCGGATTTAAGACCTTACTATCAGACTTCATAGAAGAAGATGATCCCCGGATAATCTTTGATGACAGTAAGGCAGGTAAGACTAAATGCTATGGAACCCTTGGTACAAGTTCTCTAGTCTTTAAGCAGGTGGTCTATGTTGAAGGACTTGGTCATAACCTATTGTCCATAAGTCAATTGTGTGACAAGGTTATGATGTGAACTTCATCAAAGGCCAGTGTGAAGTAAGGGATCTCAAAACGAATGAGTTTAAGCTGATTAGGAGAAGACATGGCAATGTTTACATTGTGGATTTCATGAAATCTTCACCCAATGGAACCACTTGCTTCTACATAAATGAAACAGAAAAGGCGTCATGACTCTGGCATATTTAAACTTTAAAAACCTTTCAAAACTTGCCTCTCAGGTCTTAGTTAGAGGCCTGCCAAAAACTAAGTTTTGTAAGAACAAGTTATGTGCCTCTTGCCAACATGGCAAGCAAACAAAGCCAGGTTTAAAAGCTTCAATACTGATCAAACAATAATGGTGCTAGAGCTACTACACATGGATCTGTTTTGTCGAGTAGAGATTGAAAGTCTGAGCAGAAAGAAATACACATTAATTGTTGTAGATGATTACTCTTGGTACATATGGGTATTCTTCCTACACAAAAAAAGTGACACATGTGATTTCAATCGAAAAGGGTCTAGAAGTTGTTGCAATACGAAGTGACCATGGAACTGAGTTTAAACAATATGGATTTGATCAGTATTACAATGACAATGGAGTTAGACACAACTTTTATGCACTTAGAACACCACATAAAAAATGGGGTTACAGGAAGGAAGAATAGGACCCTAATAGAAGCTGCTAGGACAATGTTGCAGGACTCTAAATTAGCATAATGTTATTGGGTTGAGGTAGTAAACACAGCATGTTAGATTCCAAAAAAGATGCCCTGTACACAAATTATACATCAAAATTCCATATGAGCTGTATAAGGGAAAGGTCCCTTCTGATAGGAATGTGCAATCCCTCCAGTTGTATAGAAATTGATGAACAAAACTTAGAAGTATTAACCATGATGTAGTTAGTATGCTAGGTTGGAAATTAGTTAGGAATCTACAGTCTAGGTTAGATGCTGGAGAGTAGATGGCCATAAATGGAGAGCATTGTGGGCCACCAGATGCAGACTACTATAGAAAATTTCAGCAAGGCAGCATGGACAACAAAAGACCTGCGAATGCTTCAGGATCTGGGATCAATCTTGCAGACAAGGGCCAACACAGCAATGCATAAAGGATTGTAGCAGATCTGGGTGCAAACAAGATTGCAGCAGTGACTGGGTACAGACGGGGTCTCAACGGTACTAAGTACAGACTGAGTTGCAGCAGACTGGGGTATAGCAGAGATGGTTGCTAAGGTTGGGACAGAAGTCTAAGGATTGATCAAATCGAAGATTTGAGGTATGGAGTGACAGTACGAGGATTAGAATAAAGTGAGCTGTCAACATCAGTGAAGGAGACACAGTGACAAGCTGTCAACATTAGATCTGATACAGTCATGGGTTTATTCCCTCAACCTATAAAACGGGATCAAAGAGCTCAAGGAACAGTGCTGTTGTATGAAGAATTGAACATACAAAGTGTGCATAACAAATCTGAATTCAAACTGTTCATAGTGAGCTAAATTGAGGAAGAACAAGAAGAAGAGGGTTCACTAGTCTGCATTGAAGAATAGAAGCTGTAGCAGAGTCCAGCTAAGGATTTGTGCAAAGGGTCTAGGTTCTTTACCTTTGACAAATTGGCAAACTTGTAAAGTAGTTGTCTTGTAAGCCAAAAACAAGAAGATAGTGAACTCACCTCTTGGATTGACTACACTGATCACCAAGAGAAGACTGGATTAAGCTCTCATTTATCAGTTGATAATGAGTGTCTGAACCAGTATAAATCTAGTGTTCTTTACTTGCTTTCCATTAATTTGTATTTTTTATAACTGTTAGAAATCAATCAAAACAGCAAATAGAGACAAATTCTCAAAGTACAAGTCTCTACTGCAGACACCCTTGGTAGTCTGCAAGGATCATCAGTGTATTCAAATCAAATATTTCGCTGTATTACACTGAAAAGTTCAAAACAACCTATTCACCCCCTCTAGGTTATACCTGTGGATCTTACACCTTTCATAAGTTATTTTCATGTCTTTGGATGTAGATGTTACATTCATATTTATGAGAAAGTCTATACTGAAAAATTAGGATCAAAGGTAGATGATGGGATATTTCTTGGATACTCTTTAGTCAGTAAGGCTTTTAGAGTGTTAAATCTAAGAACTGTCATAATTGAAGAAACTATTCATGTTTTCTTTGATGAGTCTGACCCTTTAGACATACAGGAAAAGAATGAGGACAATGTAATAGTATATGTTGATGTGAATGCTGAATAGATTGCAGAGAATAGCACATAACAAAGGAAACCGCAGAAGAGCCTCCTACAGTAGAGCCTACACAGGTTGAAGAAGAGTTGCTTGTAGTAGAGCCTCAGCAGGCTGCTGAAGAGTCACCTACAGTAGAGTTTCAATAACAAGTTAAGGATGATGGAAGAAAAAGGAGACAATGGACAAAAGATCATCCATCTGAGAACATCATAGGTAATGCAAATGATCCTGTTAGGACTAGAAGGGCTACTATTGAGGAATGCTTTTCTGCATGCTTCATCTCTGAGGTAGAGCCTAAGATGATCGAAAAAGCCCTTAAGGACAGTGACTGGCTCAATTCCATGCAAGAGGAACCCAATGAGTTTAAGAGAAATGAGGTATGACATCTAGTTCCTCGACCTAGAATTATCGTGTCGTAGGATGCAAATGGGTCTTTAGAAACAAATGTGATGAAAATGGGACAATAGTTATGAACAAGGCTAGATTTTATCCTAAGGGATACTCATAGGAGGAAGGTATCGAATTCGATGAAACCTTTTCTCTTGTAGCTAGACTTTAAGCTATAAGAATGTTCTCAGCATATATATAGCATATATGGACTGTAAGGTATATCAAATGGATATCAAAAATGCATTCCTAAATGGAAAACTTAATAAAGAGGTATATGTAGAATAACCACCAAGCTTTGAGGACTATAAGTATCCAGAATATGTCTACAGGCCTGACAAGGCCCTCTATGGATTAAAAGAAGCTCCAAGAGCTTGGTATGAAACCTTGTCAAGTTTCCTCATTGATTACGACTTTAGGAGAGGAAAAGTAGACACAACCCTTTTCATCAAACATCATAAGGATCATATTTTATTGGTCCAAATTTATGTTGATGATATCATTTTTGGAAGTACTGATGAGAAATTATGTGATAGATTTTCCAAGCTCATGACATCTAAGTTTCAGATTAGCCTCATGGGTGAGCTCAAGTACTTCCTGGGTCTATAAGTACTGCAATGTAATAAAGGTACTTTCATAAGCCAATCTAAGTACCTTAAGAATATGATAAAAAAAAAATTTGGTATAAAGAGTGCCTCAACAATGAAGATCCCAATGAGCTCGACAATCAAAATAGACAAGGATGGGCCTTGAACATCAGTTGATTAGAAGTTATACGGGCATCATAGGATTTTTGCTGTACCTTACTACCAGAAAGGCTTGATATCCTATACTCTGTGTGTTTATGTGTCATGTATCAATCTAGTTCTAAGGAATCACACCTTACTGCAGTCAAGAGAATCCTGAGATATCTCAAGGAAACTCCTAACTTAGGGTTATGGTATCCTAAGGAATCTGGGTTAGAACTAATGGGTTTCTCAGATGCTGACTTCACAGGTTACCGAATAGACAGGAAAAGTACAAATGGATCATGTCAATATCTTGGTTCAAGATTGGTGTCATGATTCAATAAGAATCAATCAACTGTGTCAACCTCTATTGTAGAAGCAGAATATGTGGCTACACCAAGTTGCGTTGCACAGATCCTATGGATGATGTCACAACTTCTTGACTATGGACTAAGTATCTCTAAAACTCTTGTCTATTGTGACAGCACTTTTACAATTGCAATATTTGAAAATCCTGTGTTTCATTCTAGGACAAAACATAGAGATATAAGATATCATTTCATTAGAGATCCTATACAGAAGAGTAATGTGAAACAAGAATTTATTCCTACTGACAATCAAGTAGTTGACATATTCATGAAACTCATAGATGAGTCCAAATTTGTCTATTTTAGGGAAGAGCTAGGTATGCTAGACTTAAACTCCTAAGCAATCATACCTGAGATTGCATACTTTTGTGAACAAAGGATTTAGGCTACTGCAGAAAGGTTCAAACCTTGTTGCAGTAATGCTTGGACAGTTTCTGTTCTACAGTATATTTAAACCCTACTATAGTAATAACATGGAACAACTGGATTGAACGGTCACATCATAAATTACGCTGCTTTCCAATGATGGCTAATTTATGACCACACATCACGTCCCACCGTTTCATCCCCTAATACAAGTTACATTATTTTTCTATAAATAGGGACTTAAGAGGGATATCATGATATCTTCACAACTACAATTCTGCAAACACATTCTTAACCACAGTTCTTCAAACTACCCACGCTTTCACCATGTCATTTGACTCATCTGGAACAAAGTTTCAGATTGAGTCCATTCTAGGATTCCGATCACGTAATCCCACTGGTGACGATATCACACAAATCGTCAACCCTTTCTTCTTCATAGGAAGGAATCTACTCTTGGGACACACAGGACTTCTATGCCGAATGATGAAGCAGTATGATGTTGATGAAGGAGATCAGAAACATGAAAAGCTAAGAAAGACCCTCAATTCGATCAATGATCTACCAAATATCTAGGGAGAAAGGAAACATGCTCAACAAATAAAATTCTTTACTTCCTTTAACCTTCGGATTACCCCACAAGCTATCCTATCATTTGAAGAGATCAAGTTCAAGTGCTAAATAGGGGGATTCTGTGGGATGCAACAAGTCTTACATACCTGGAGCTATTCTCAAGAATGGATCTTACAGATGCATAATGCTCATGATGAGGAATTTGACAGTAGCAAGGATCAATCGGGGGATCTTGGCATAAACTCTGATATCTAGAGCTTTCATAGAAAGGTGCATGCTAGAGAACTGAACAACGAGTCAAGATTCTCAAAGGAGCAGATCCAGGATGCTATAAAAGTAACATCTTTATGACTTCAGAGTTTCAAGACTTACAGGGGGATATAGGAAGGAATGCAAGGTTGATTTGCAGACGACATCACCATTGCAGCAAGGTTTAAGCAATACTGTATCAACTAAGGAGGAGAGTTTGCTGCACACAAACCCTTCACTGACGACAACAAATAGGGAGAGAGTCCAACAACAAGTGCTAACCGGGAGATATAATGTTGTGCTAGGCTGGGCTACTATGAATGTCTCAAAACCTTTGTATTTTTTGATCTTTTTCAAAAAAATATATATTCTTTGATTAATATAAAATAAAAAAGTTTATTTTATCTTCTTGTTGTTTACATAGAGTTTGCTATCATCAATTTAGGGGGAGATTGTTGAGCCAAACCCAAGATGTATAGAAACTGGGTAATAGACAAACTGTAGTCTTAGAATATCCCAGTATGTACCAAGGCTAAGGCTTGTCTGCTAGGGATATGAGCCTACAATGGGCGCGTAGTAAGTCTGATTCAAAGAGGGATGCAGCAAGGCTGCTTCACAGAGAAATGCAAGGCCGGCAACATTGAGGTCATGAATAAAGAGATAGTAAGGGTTGGGCATTTGCGCTTCTGCAGCAAGAAATGGTTGATCCTGGATTGTTTCTTGTCGAAGAAGGTTACTGTAGCAAGGCTGAGGACAGTAAGACTGAGGTCAACAGAAAGATTCATATTAAAGGAAGGTTGATTCTGAATTGCTTTTGTGACGTTAATACAACAAAGATGGGTTCTAAGAAGGGTTCAGATGAAGTTAGAGGTCATGGGTTGCCTTTTCTGCTGTATCAGCGTACTTCTCTATGTCAACACCAAAGGTCACGGGTCGATTAATATCGTGCCAGGATGGCATGAAAGTGACATTTTCATGAAAGGAGGAGTTCAACAACGGCTAGAAATTTGGGGTTGCCTATAAATACAGAGGCAATGCCTAAGGTTTCAAAACCTTTGAATTGTTGTATCTCCTTTGCTCTGAAAAGACAAGTATAGTAAGGCTTCAAGTAAGCTGAGAAAGAAGTTGATAGCTGAAGATCTGAGCCAGCTATTGGAAGCAGAGTTGAATAGCATTAATGTTAGACAAACGATTCCAAGAGGCTATTCTGAGTCCTGTTGTGGAGAAGAAAAGATCTTGTAATCGATCTGTATTGTAATTTACTCGTTGTAAAGTGACAGGTTGATTGTGAGCCTAAAACAATCACACGTAGTGCTATCCTCTTGATTTATCACACCGATAATCAAGGAAAGACTGGAATAAGGGATATAACCATATTGTAGCTATATACTCTAACCAGTATAAAGACCTTTGTGTTTTTACTTTGGTGCTTTCATTACTTTTAACCCTTCCACTAATCTACTTCAACCAACAGTAAGTTAAAAGGAACTAACGTTAATACAGTAAGGTTCCGCATTGGTACAGTAAGCGTAGAATAACTCTACTGTCCAACTAACCTTTATTAGTTTGACAGAAAACCTCGAAAAAGAGAGACTATTTACCCTCCCCCCTCTAGTCTCATAGCAAGTTATCTCGGGACTTTCATGCGCTAAAAGTAAAAAATAAACATTAGTTGTATCCTTCAAGTTAGAGAGAGAGAAATGGAGGGTATTGTTCTAGGATAAAGTCACACCAAAATGAGTTTGTTGGAGGAGACGTATAAAAGCACTCCCCTTCGTGAAATTTTGAGTGTTAAAACGAAAAGAACCTTCTAATATTATGATGTGTATGGAATCACACATCATTTCATCGTTCTAAACGTTTGTTTTTATTCCCTTTACATTGTCTAACTTGCATTTTAAGTGTCTTCTCGCCTTGGAATGTTGGTACTGCTATATGTTATGGTTTTATGGCAGATTGGCGTGGAAAATTGAAGTAAAAAGATGAAGAATCGCAAAAT